>VZTY01001652.1:0-20633 GCA_013400935.1 Turnix velox
GAGCTCGTCTGCCCGGCAAGGTCATCTAAGTGGGTAATCAAAATAATTAAATTACTTCCCCAGAAGTCTCTGTGCTAGACCACGTTCAACAATATTCTCTTAGGTCATATTATCTGAATGAATATCACTGAGTACATCTCCTGAAGTATCCCTTTTTTAATCAAAAAAAAGTCATCCATTGGTTACAAATTCTAAAGGCTGCAGTAACTTTCATACCTAAAAGGTGATGGATATTCACTTAGTGGCAGGCATGACCCAGTGCAGCAGGTAAATTCTCTTAAATAAATTGTAGTGTGCTTGAAAGGTAGCCTCCAACTGTACTCTGTGCACAGACTGTAGTTACAGTGCTTTTCTGAACTCTGTCATTCTGCTCTGCAAGTCAGTTTTAATGCAAAATAACCTGGAAGAAGGGCTTATCAGGAAAATACAATTTCCACAAGTAATCACTTTGTTCCCACTTTTTGACAAAGAACAACTGTGACTGCAGTGGCACTTGCATATTGGAACCTATGAAGATTCCAATTTTTTCCACATGAGAAGAGTAAAATACAGTTAATGTAAAATAAGCCAAGAACTGAAAACGGATTTCACAAATCTGTGGTCTTCATGATCCAAAAAATTTACTTTATTTTCTTCTTCAATTCCTTCAAGCCTACAGGTTCGCTCAGAATCTGCTGTTCATTCAGCATGTTGTCTAAGACTCTCTAGTATAGGTTAGGATTTGGATTTTAATTTCAAGATGTAGCCTACACAAGTGAGAGAAGGCAGTAAGTAAAGTGGTTTTCTGCTATGCTATATGGCTATATGGCTGATATATATATAGAAAAGATGGGAAAAGTATTAACTTCACAAGATTGAGCAGAAATTTCCAAACAAACACCAGCTTTTAAATCACCTCTTCTCTTACATGCTTATGTTAATTTGCATTGTTTTATAATTAGTAATGGCATCTATTATTATTATCAGGTGTTTTACACTTCAGAGTGCATGACACATCTGAGAGTTATGGCTTCTAGCTTCACAAGGATTCCAATTCATCATTTCTTAATTGCCTGCTTGGAATAAAATCAAGGCAATTTCCCTTCCCATCTGACCAAAACCAACATTTGTTGGCCTTGATCTTTAGGCTCCGGTGTTTGAAAGAAGAGGATTGTTAGTCAAAGAGTTCAACAGAAGGACCTTGTAAGATATATGAAGACTGATACTAGAGACAGTTGATTTTAAATCTACAAAAAAACCACATAAGCAAAACATGGAATGAAAAGGGGAAATAATTTTAACAAAAAGCTAAACTACTTTCATAGGAAGAAATACTACAAGTATCTTTTTCCATCTCCACCCTATACCTCACCCAAACTTTAAACTATTTTCTTTTCTTCAGGTAATCTTGAGGGTGGAACAAAGCGAAGGATTTATTTTAGGAAAGAACAAGCCTTGAACTATATTTTTCTTTCTTTTTGCTTGTTTCATTATGTTCTGTTCCTCTGTGTGTGTTTGATTTTGCAGGTGGTAAGTGTTTTCTCTTTTTCTTTTTTCTTCCCTACCAGATTCATTATTCTGCATTAAGCTGCATTGAACTACATTTGTCATCTATTAGTCCTGTTACTGTCTGTGTTGTTTCTCATTATTTACTGTTCTTCCTAATTTAGAATCACATGGAAATCTTGCTTTCAAAAGCATTAACTAATTTATATGAATAAAAATAGTAAAGGACACAGCACTAGTACATGCAATACCAGCATCTCACTAATAACTTCTGTCTGATTTAGGAAAGAACAGCTTCAAATTCTCCTTTTGTGCTCTTGCAAAAATTCATTTTACTGAGTTTCTGTGCTGTATTTCTGGTGTGTTTTAGAGATTTAACTTTGAAAGGCAACTTACACAATTGTGTCCTGAGCCATGTCCTGTAAGTACCTGCAGAACTATGCCCTTTCACTTCTTAAACAAAACCAATACTTTTTAAAGTCTTGGACACCTATAATGCAGAAAATGAAGTAAAGATGAAAGGAATTCCACTGAATTAGTGAACAGGAAGATTTTGATGAAGTATCAGGAAGAAGTCCTTCACCATGAGGGTGGTGAGACTCTGGAACAGGTTTCCCAGATATATGAAATAGGATTAATTAGTTGCTTTACATGGAATATTCTCATTGCTCTTCTCTGAATCCTGATAGTGAGAGTGGCTGATAAATAATCAGTGGTATGAGCAACCATTTTGACATAATTGAAGTATTCATTAACTGCTCTAAGAAATGGTAATAAAATGAGTAGAAACATTGGAAATCTATACAGAAAGATACTTTTTTTAGCATTTGCCCTCTTGTAGAATAGTTTGACACTATTCATCATCATCAAATGGATCAGATAGGCATGGTTTAGGATTTTGTTTTGGGGTTTTTTCACAATAAAAGTATATTTCTGTTTTGCTTTGTTTTCTTCTGACTAAAAATCATAATGTTTAGAGTTTTACTTTTAAGAGAGGACAGATTGCCATGCTATTGAGGTCAATTTCACTTGTCTGAAATCCCTGCTATCATGATGAACATGTCTTTTAAAGATAGTTAATATATCTGCTGCCATGCAGTATAACAGTTTATTCACATTAAATTACTTACTTTTGTCAGTAGCTCAACCAATTCATTGTCAGACAGCTCCAATAAGAAAACTATTTATTCTCTTGTCTCCTTACTTCAGTCCCTGATGGCCTCATTCTTATTACCTAAAAGATGAAATAGGAAGGTACTTTTCCAATAGTCTCTTTAGATGGGCACAAAGAAATTATCAAGCTTCAACTTGACCATGTCCTTATCTGATGTAACAGCACACTCCATTCTCTGCTGTTGGACCAACAAAGCAAATAAATTTTTTTAGGATTTCTGCTGTGGCACTTGAGACTTGCTTTTGCTTTTCAAAACACAGGTCTGAATCTGAAGCTCATGATCTGTTCCTCTAGCAAAGCCCTGTTTTGCAGAGTTTGAATGGTCCCAATACTGGTGTTTAAGCAGGCTGCAAGAAATGTAGCCCACCTGCCCCCAAATATTTGAATCCCTATTGCACACAAAAACTAGAATCAAACATAGATTACTTATGAATAATATAATAAAACGAACAGCTTCTCATTTCTATGGGTAAATAATACTCTTTACCATTCTCTCTCTAAATTAAACTGCAGAGTTACCAATAAAAATAAGACATGACTCACAAAGTTAAGTTCTTTTGCATTAATCTTAAACTCTTTAGGAATTATTGGAGTCTCACATCATTAAAACTAATGTCAGTGGAATAGTCTGCAGTAACTATTAAATTTACAGCTGGAAGATAAAGCTCATGTAAAAGAAACATCACTTTATGACCATACTAAAGCTGAAAATATGCAGATACTGTTTACATTACACAGTTGAGACACGTAATGGTTTACTGAGAAACCTTTCCTGTTGTAGGAAATCCATTCTGTAAATAATCCCTATATTTTTTGTTCCTTTGTTCTGTCATATTATTCTGCAAGGTGTCTAATTATATTGAAAAGATACCTTTTTATATAGACTTCCAATGTCTTTCTCATTTTATTATCACTTCTTCCAGCAGTTAATAAATACTGCATACACTCATTTAACAGTGTTCTACTAGACTAACCTGAATCAAATGGAGTCAGATTATAGCAAGTGTGAAAACAGTCCCAAATCCATACAGGTAACAAGGTATTGGCACTGAATTTACTGTCACTGAGAGATTATACTGGTCTGTGGGATGCAAAGAACTCCATCCAGAAACATACTGAGGTTGCACTGTAGGAAAGGTTTCCTGCAAGTCTTTCAAACCTTCTAGATCTACAGTACACATGATTATTCTAGTTAGGGTACCTGAAAAAAAAGGAAATATTAAACAGCAGATATTTTCTCTAATACTGTATGAAACAATGAAGAGTTTTACTCCAGTTGACATGTGTCCCCTCACTTTGAGTGGGTGTGCTGGACTACATGTTAGCTGACTGGAGGCTACCTCTCCTCACCTTCTTCTGAATATGGTCTCTGTTCTGACCCTTGTAACTCACAAAAGTCCTGGGAAAAGTAGAATGGGAAGATGGAAAAAGTATTTAGCTTTGCTGTTACATGAACTGTGTTCTGTCAACAACCACTGAGGGGTTGTTAAATCTGTTAACAGCTGGGCTGTTGTTTGGGTTGGATACAGGTGAGTTCATAGGGCTTACAGAAGTCTGAGGGATTTCATCTCAGGCTCTTTTGTGAAACATTTTGCAATTTTTCTTTTCATTACAGTGGAATATCTATGAAAACATGCTCTTGATTAAATTAACATTACCCAGAAATTAGTCTGCATTTGTGAAGCTTAGTGATGATTTTTCTTTTTTAGTAGGAATAGTGATCTCAAAGCCCAGTAAAAGACATTTTTTCCTACATCTATAATAATTTTTCACACTGCTTAATAACTGAGACAGAAGGGAACAAGAAGTTATTCAAAATATTCATTGTCACAGTCTATTTGTTAAGGGAAGTTTGCTTCTGAAAAAAACAAACTCTAAAGACCTAAAGGACATGGAAAAATATAAGCCATACAGCATTGCATTCTCTTGGGCTCAGAGGAAGGTAAAAGACAGAGAGCATGGAGGAATGACAGTGCTTGGTACTAGTTGACAATGATATGCAGAGCATCCTAAGCAATAGTGTTTATCTCACAGAGCGTCTGAAATATTCATAGATTCCAACAGTAGAATAAATTTATTGTCTGCTGTAAGAGATATAAAAGGTTGATAAACTGCTTTTCTGACCTTGGAGAGCTTTGTTGGCACATTAAGAGACTTTGATACATAGCAAGGTGCAGACACTCACTATGATTTGTTAGGTGCATTCTGCTGGGACTGCACTATCAGGTGAATTGAAAACAAAAAGCATCTCTCAAGGAAGCAGCATGAAAAAAATCCCCAGAACAACAAAATCTCTCCCACTGTCCCTCTAGTAATCACAAAAATTGCACTAAGATGAAAAATGCTGAATAATATCTCTTTCTTTTTCCTCCATTTCTTTTCTTAAAAGAAAAAAAAAGGGGGGGAAAAGAATATTTTGGTATTTTGTTCTCTTTTGTTTTCTACTGTCCACTTTCCACTCTGGTACCAATGCAAATCTCCAATCCTTTTTCCTCACCAAGGATTGCACTGCACTGCACACTGGATTCCTAATGAATGGCAGCAGGACCTCAGAGTCTAGATCTGAGATCCTGAGGTAGGGAAACAAAGAACTGGTTCTCTGGCATGGTCCAAAGACCCTTCAAATGTGGAGAATGGGGAAAACTTGTGGAAGGAAAACATACAGGGCAACTCAAAGGTTTATTTCACTGGATAAGGAGAAAGAGTAGCATTGATTACAGGTGAAACAGGTTGTTTCAGGGCATTCTTTTCTATCTCTATAGATTTAGTCTGCTCTCTTAGNTCTCTTTTGTTTTCTACTGTCCACTTTCCACTCTGGTACCAATGCAAATCTCCAATCCTTTTTCCTCACCAAGGATTGCACTGCACTGCACACCACACTGGATTCCTAATGAATGGCAGCAGGACCTCAGAGTCTAGATCTGAGATCCTGAGGTAGGGAAACAAAGAACTGGTTCTCTGGCATGGTCCAAAGACCCTTCAAATGTGGAGAATGGGGAAAACTTGTGGAAGGAAAACATACAGGGCAACTCAAAGGTTTATTTCACTGGATAAGGAGAAAGAGTAGCATTGATTACAGGTGAAACAGGTTGTTTCAGGGCATTCTTTTCTATCTCTATAGATTTAGTCTGCTCTCTTAGTCTCAGAAACTTTACATCCTCTTCTGGCCAAGCAGACCACTGCAGCAGACAGAAGTTGTTAAACTACCTGCTTTTCTCAACATCAGAGACTCAAGTGCTGCAACTGCAGAGGCAGTGGCATCAGCACACAGAGCTGCCAAAGATCAGCATTTTGCCTCACAAAAATGCCATCTGTATCTCTGAATAATTAAATAAAGCTGCTAATCAACCAGAAGCATATGGTTAGCATAACACAAATTGAACTGTCGCTGAAGTCAGTGAAAAAGCTGCTTCTGTGAGGGTTAAGAATGGGTTTTGGTTACTTGCAAACTATATTGCATGCAAATAAAAAGAGGATTTTAGTTTCCAGGAGAAGCAGTCTATTAATCCTGATAAATGTAACCATCTTTCCTATAGAAACATTTAACATGTATTTAGTGTTTTTACCCCAGTCTTATACTGCTGTCATAAAATAGCACAAAAATAACATAGCATCTTAAGAGAAAAGCATAGGTCCATCTTGTATAGGCTGTTGAGAAACACTTAATGTTTTCTTTTTGAGAAAATTAAAAAAAAATATAAGAAGTTTAAGGACTGAAATGTGATCACTCAACTCAAGCAAAGCTTCTACAGAAAGAATCTAGTTATGTAAGCATGATGTCCTTTAATACTATATTTTAAATAATCAGCAAAGGAAAAAAGAAAGGATCAAGTTATAATAGCTTATTCTTAAAACTTGTTGAAAAAGCACACTGTAATTCCTACAGGTTTTGTTGTCTACTTTGAAAGATTTGTCATGTAGAGCACAGGAATATGCTATTGAACCTACCTGAATCAATGTGTTTGTGGGGAAATTTGAAGTCCCACACTGACTTCAAGACACAGCAAACAACAAACTGTAACAGCAGTTACTGAAATCCAGGAGGAAAAGAATTACTACCCATGGTCACAGTCCCTTCTGTAACAAGGAGCTGGGACTGCTCCTCATAGTCCCAGCAGCTGCTGGCAATGGCTGGCACGTAAGTGTTTTGATGCTGCTGACTCATAAAGGCATGTTTTTTCAACATCAACCTTCCACTTTCCTGCTCTCTCTAGGAAGAACCTGCTTCAGTTGATAGAAGCCACTTGATGTTCCTGCCCCCAACTTTTATTTCCACAATCCAATTCACACTCATATTCTACAAGATGGGTCAGACACATAGCTGGGAAATTTGACTAGCTCTAGTGGCAACTAATCATAGAATCACAGAATCATAGAATAGTTTGGGTTGGAAGGGACCTTAAAGATCATTGAGTTCCAAACCCCCTGCCATAGGCAGGGGCACCTCCCACTAGATCAGGCTGCTAGATCAGGCTGTCCAGCCTGGTCTTGAACACCTCCAGAGAGGGGGCATCCACAACCTCTCTGGGCAACCTCTTCCAGTGTTTCACCACCCTCACTGTAAAGAATTTCTTTCTTATGTCAAGTCTAAATCTACCCCCTTCCAATTTATATCCATTGTTTCTAGTCCTCCCATCCGTTATCATATTAAAAACTCTTTTCCCTGCCTTTCTGTAGGACCCCCTCAGGTACTGAGAAGTTACTATGAGGTCCCCCCTGAGCCTTCTCTTCTCCAGGCTGAACAACCCCAACTCCTTCAGCCTGTCTTCATAGGGCAGTTGCTCCAGCCCTTTGACCATCTTTGTGGCCTCCTCTGGACCCAATCCAAGGACCAGTCTATTACTTCTACATGTAAAAACACACACACCCCCATCACTACATAAAATAAGGATTTATTCACTTTGATAAGTCTGTGCTTGTAGGCACAGCCCTAGTAATTCTGCAAGCTTGAGACCCAAGTGACTGAAAATGCCAAAGGGCTAGTTATATATGCCTCTGACAATGAATAATCAGCAAGGGATTGACAGTAAGCATAGGTAATTTTGATTGAATAGACTCTCTAGGTTCACATGGCAATTCAGAAGCCCATTATACTTGTTTAATGAACATGAGTACAGTAATAGGGATCATTCATTAATTCACTGCATTAATTGAAGCCAGTATTGCTACCTTCCATCTTTATTCTATTTTGCCATTATGTGACCCAGCTTTATATTGTTGATATATTTAATACTCTATGAACTGTTTGGTGTTGACTCTTTGATGTATTATAAAAAAATTCAATACAGTTTCATTAAGAACAAGGGTGAAGTGGGATAAACAGTAACACCAGTTCTAGTCCTATCTATATTTTAATTTTCAGTGTAAAATTTTCTGCCTGACCTTTTAGAAAGCTCCATTGCATTCAAATGGGATGCTCTATGTTCATATTAGCATTTCTAATAACCCTGGGAAAAGGAAAATATTTATAATTTAAAATTCTGCGTCACAAAATTCTGGCAGCAATTGCAAAAATTTTATGAAAAAGAATATCTATCTTTCAAGTCAAAGTTGTAAAAGTTGCCTTAGCAACTTTACAGCCTTTCCTGAGGTAAAATTCATAGCATTTTTGAGCCATTTAGACCATGTATATTCTTTCTTTGACAGTTTTGGTTGCAAATCTGAAATTTGGTGTCTACTCCAAAGTATTTGAATTTGCTCATTTGTTCATTTTTGGATAGTCCCAGGCTCTGTCTTTGGTTTAGCTGAAAAGACTGATGGCATGTTAACACTTCTGAGGTTATTTGTTCTTAAGTACATCTTTTAGGTTATATGTCATAATGACAAGCAACCAGCATTGTAGGTGCCAGAAACATTACAGCCCTGTAGCAGGGTTACAGTTCATAGACTAAATCAGCTCAGAAGATGTATGGGTGGCCCAATGATTGCTGAGTGCTCAGTCCAGGAGTTTAAAAGAGGGAATCAATGAGCCGCAGCTGTGTAAAATAGGGGTCAAATATGTACAGCTGAGGCTCCACATATATCAGAAAGGGCTATGTTTTATCTTCTGGTCTCTAACATTTGTTACAGAAATGTGGCTCAGAAACACTCTATTAAAAGTAGATTGATATTAATTAATTCAGATTACTCTCTGCTCCAAAAGGTAGGTGGATAGCTGTACAGTTTTGAGTCACCTTTAGCATCTTGCTGTCTCAAAATTTTATGCATCAACTCAAAATTACCAAGCAGATAATCAGTGAAAACTTTCTCCTTCTCTGACTGCCCTTTGGTTTTGTATCAGTGATTTTCTTGCCAGCACAATCCTCTACAGTGATGGCTTCTTTGCTTTTTCATCTTCATGGCTTTCTACCCTGTGTTCCATTGGACTGTTGAATCTATTTCAGGTTTTTATTTCTGGCCTGATAAATAATATTCTGTGGTCTGGATTCAGTTGCTGTGATGTGAAAAGAAGCTTTAGAGACACAAAACTCCAAATTCAGGTGGAGCAGTGAGAATTCAGTGAGCCCTACCAGCTATATAAATCTACCTTACCTCCAACTTGGGAGAAAAGAAATTTGAAGAAACACATATGTCAGTTCAAACCATTAAATCTTTGAATTCTGATGCTATGATAAGTGTCTCTCTAGTTGTACGTGTCAATTGAGATTCTAATAGTGACCCACTTAGGTAAATGAATAGAATCATAGAATAGTTTGGGTTGGAAGGGACCCCAAAGATCATCGAGTTCCACCCCCCCTGCCATAGGCAGGGACACCTCCCACTAGACCAGGCTGCCCAGTGCCCTGTCCAGCCTCGTCTTGAACACCTCCCAGAGATGGGGCATCCACAACCTCCCTGGGCAACCTGTTCCAGTATTTCACCACCCTCACTGTAAAGAATTTCTTTCTTATGTCTAGTCTAAATCTATCCCCCTCTAATTTATATCCATTGTTTCTAGTCCTCCCATCCAATATTATGTTTCACTTCTGATTTGTTTTCAGAAAAAAACACTTAATAAAATGTACTGCAATGTGAAGCAATACAAGTGAGAGTAGAAAAATCTGATTTTATCATGTCCCCTAAAAAATGTAAAAAATTGCAAACTAAACCTCTCTGATTATTAGGAATAACAATCACTACATAGTACTTCACCAGGTCAGTTTAAGTGTGTCTGTCTTGTTCCCATCATAACTATTAGCACTCTGCTCAGTGCTTAAAAGTTATGTTGCTATTTACAACATTGGAATGCATATTAGTAAATGTATCTTTTCACCTCCTGTTTTAGAGGGAGAATTTTATTCAACTGGATATTAAAAATAATTTTGAGGTATTAGGATTGATTTTGGTTTTGCAATGGGCCCTGGGGTTTCAGGATTGTTCGAATGTTTTACAACTCATGTTGTTACTTTAGCGGCTAATGATATTTTATTAATATGTAGCTTTCAGCATGAAATAGTAAAGCATTGTGCATTTGAATGTGTGGTAAACAGTCCTTCAGGTTAAAAAATAAAAAAGAATTAAAAAATAAAGCTTTTTTATTAAGCCTAAAAAAAGACAGGTAAACAGGTCACTAAATGTCAATATCCTTATGTTATTTCAATGTTATTATGCCTGCCAAGAAAGAGGAATGATGGATTCTATAAAGTGACCAGGGATCAGGCTTTGACCCTTAAAAAATGCTTTTCCTTCTGCTGGTATGTTTTGAAAATTTAATCTACTGGATGAGGTTCTTCATGAGAAATGTTTTCATTAGTGAGAGATGAATCTAAAATGCTTAGTGAGGCTTTTAGGAACTGTTAGTGTTTGATAAATGGATATCTGGATAGAGCTAGTTTGATTCACCACACGTAGGTAATTGTTGAATAGTTAACCACTGAGACTAAGCTAATGATTTAGTCTTTTTCTGTAGCAGATCACGATTGTAAGATATTCCTTCCAGAGAGCATTTTATTTTCACTATCTTAAATACCTTTTTGTGGGTAATGAGCTTCTGGTAGTAGCACTCAGTTTAGAAGAAACCCACATCTAGTCGATTCAGATTCAATGCCTGATGAGGTGGCTGACAGGAGATGAAACTCTCCCAGAAACGCCAAAGCTAAGAGCTTGGAAGGTGTGCAATTCCCAGTAAAATCAATAGATGACAAAAGGATAAAAGAATGTACAACAGTTTCTGGCCCACAAAGCCCTGCCTAGAATAGCAGTGAAAATATAAGGGTGGTTAGGGAAATTAAAATGGAACTCTTCAGACCAGAACTGATGCTGTAACAGCCACACCATTTTCTCTGTAGACTTTGTAATAGAAATCACACAGTTATATACAGGAATAGAGAGTTACAGGATAATAATTATTTTTTCATGTCGTTTGGAAAGAGAGCCTTTGAAAAACCATGTCAAAAAGTTAGACAATTCTCCAGAAAACCATCTGGGCACATATCTGCATTTAAGGGGATGTACATGAAGATCAGTGTGTCTGTCTTTCCTAAGTATTGACCACAGTGAGAACTGTTTTAATTAATGCATGTAATAGGCTGAAATTGTGCTTAAGATATTAAGAACAGTGTACAAAAGACATACTCTAAAGAAAACCTACCTAGGAAAAGATTAGATACATCAAACTATAATGTTTTTCTTACCAAAGCAAACCAAATATAATTGATTAAATGTGAGAAGGAGATGTTGTTAATTTCTTTTACTTATCACTTCTTTTAACTGTAGCATCCTTGTTGTACTGTTACCTTTAGTGGTTATTCAGTTCTACTCCCAGTTGAATCAATTATTTCAGCATGGGAGAAGGACTGAACCCAGCTGCTTAAATTCTTCCCATTCTCACTTGATCTTAACCCTCACAAATTTCCACTGTGCAATTTAGAAGTACCCCATTGATTAAAATATTTTTAGCTGGATCTTTGATAAGGACCTTGGAATCTGGCTCAAGGATATTCAAGCTTAATGCAAGGCACTCTACCCAACAGGTCAGAAGTTAAGAAAAAGATTCAAATTAATTTTCATGCAAACTAGCAAATGAAAGGGGTTCTTTTCTAGATCTCAAGATACTAATTTAAAAAGCCTACTTTTCTGATAGCTCACAGAACGCCCTGATCTAGTTGGAATCTTTGCTTTTCTGGACTCTGAAAATTAAATTTCTATCAATATAAATATTTCTATTGTTTATTAAATATTAAATCAAATTCTATGCTTAGCAGGAGTTTTGATCACAATAGCTTATTTAATAAAAAAGACATGAGAGTCACTACTTCAGATTCAGTTCTTTAGCTGAAGATTAATTTTTATGAAACAAAGAAATTCCTAAAAATACATATCAGGGCCACAAACATGATTTTCTAGTTATGCATATTTGAGGTATATTTCACCTTTCTGAGTGAGAAGAGCATAGTTAGTGTTGCTTTGTCAAAATCCCTCTCCCTTGGGCATCTTGGCAGGCCCAAGGACCCTGATCTTCTCTGAAAGCTCTCTCCAGTAAACCCCCATAAATCAACTGGCTGCACTTCAGTACACACCTTCTGTGTCAGCCACATCTTGCCACACCAGTTCCTTTGAATTCCCAAGTTTCCTCTGCTGCTATAACTTCATTTAGACATGAATGTTCCAGCACACCAGCAAACGTGCATGTTATCATACAGACTTACAAAAAGGACAAGAGCAGTAGCAGCCAGGCAGATATTCACAAAAAATACAACAAAGTGATGGGAACAAACCATTCTAAAGACATGGAATGAAGGAATCACTCCTACAGTAATATCCCTGCTCCTCATTTTCTGAAGCTGAAGGAGCAAGTCATTTCTAATGCCTCTATTGACTGCCTAGGGGCCCCAGGAACTTTATAGTTCATATCTTTTGTGCTATCAGCTGTACTACTTTGTGTGAAAGGAATATAGATGTGAAATTTTCCTTTTCTGTCATCTTAATGGTCATAGTTCCAGCAGATGTGTGAAGCACAAGACATACAGATGAAAGATAATAATGAATAATGAATAAAAAGAAGAAATGGGAATGTTTACAGTTTCATCCCTCTTTGCAACCTGCATACATAGTAAAACTATAACATAAACATGAATAATATCAGCCATGTCTTCACTAGTAAATTTCTATTACTGAGGCATTAACAGTCAATGAGAGGGATGGCTTTTTCTAGACTCTGAACACTTTAATCTCTCTCTAACTTGCTGACAAATTCTGGGTTATTTCTATCTCAGAAGAGCAAGTCTTGTGCATAGCTTTTTTGGTGTCATTTTCATGTATACATGTCCACTCACACACTTAAGTATCACACATGTAGCTTTTTTTCCTCCAGGGGAAAGGTCTGTCCATGTGTTATGAACTATGAACTTTAAGTTAGCAACAAATGATGGAATTTACACTTTAAAAATGTGGAATTTAAAATGTCAGGCTAGCCCTCTATTTTCATTCAGAGAGTGTAAATGTGTTTGACACTGTACCATTATTTTTCTATAAACCACCTAGCTTTAGAATGCTCAAAGCCTTGTTAGAACTAATTATCTGACCTCTTTTTATTTTTTTCCTATGATGATATACAGGATTTAATTTTAATTGGTTGTTACATTGCAATTCTGCCATGGCCCTACAGTGATCTTTGTAAATAACATGTTACATCACAATGTTGTTCTCAATGCAGTCAGTAAATGCTATTTTAATGGAAGCTGTGTATTTATATTAGTTCATTTTGAGGGAAAATTAAGTGTAAAAGAAAGCAAAGTAAACAGTGATGGCTTTTTAAAGATCTCATTAAAAAATAAACATCTTCTGTTTTACCTACCTCTGTAACACAGAAGACAAGGCATTTTCAGCAAAAGACTTAGCCTGACTTCAATTCTTTCCTTTTCTGACCAGTCAATGACCCCAAACATGGGGCTCAGATATATAGAAAAATTCAATCAAGACCTATGCGTGCCTTAAATATCACTGTATTGATAAATACATTATAGAAAAAAAGAATGGATTTTCTCTTATAGCTGTCTGCTTTGACCCAGACAGAGAGTGATGAAGAAAGAAGACAAAAATGGTACTTTCTTCATTCCCAGAATTAGTGCAGCCAAAAAGATATTGCACTTAATTCTGTTATGTTCAATTGTCTACCTTGAAGCATGAATCAATGGATCAATTCATGAAGGAAAGCAAAAATCCATTGTGAGCAAGAATGGCAAAATCTAACTCTCAGAACAAAGTGAATAGTTCTATGTAACTCTGCACAGTTCTGTGCAGTTCTGCAATGTACCACTTGAAGCCTTTCATGAGTGATAGTACAAGTGAAAGAAACTGAAATGAGGACTGTGAAACTTCAAGGTTTCTGCACCCCATGTGAATGAATAACAGGAAATCACTCACATTTTTTACTAATTTGTGAGTGGCTACTAACATTTTCATGGTCTCAGATAAATGTATAAAGTCAGTGAGTTTCCTACAACAGTCACAATGTTGAGAAAGTGTAGTCTTTCTGTAAGGTTGCAAAGTGGAACTAAAAATAACTATGCTTTATCAGGGCTGCAACTTATGTTGATTGAAGTGAGACACTGAAGTTTCCACCTTCAGTTTTATATCTGTAAAATGAAATTAATTGTGGTCCTGTATAATGGCTCATTTGCTGCCTGACTTTTCTAGAGTAGGAAGAACAGGAACTGTTCCATACTTTGTACCTGAGTGAGTGAAACTCCTACATGGAGTATGAAACAAGTGCAGTAATCCTAACACATTGCTCTGTGGAAGGATCACTCAAGAGAGCACAACATGAAGCCACAGAAACATCCAAATGTTTCTGCTTCACTTGATTCCAAGGGCTAGAGTTGCCTTTAGGTGTGTGGTCAACTATCACCACAGTGCCTGTTTTACTGCACTCTGTGTGTATATGTGTAGGATGAAAGGATGACTTGTTAACTCGACATTCTGTGGTTCAGACTGAGTGAAAACAGCACTCAAGGTCTGGGGAGTTGGGCAAGCAACAAATGGTCCTTCCCTTAAGGACCTGCTGGTAAACTACACTAGGTTTGCTTTTCTGGGCCATTTCACTTAAATAAAAGTTTAAGCAGGTGATTTAGTTCCTTAAGTGAGTCTCAGAGAGAGATTATTCTGGCAGGTGGTCCTTATTGCCAGCATGCTTGATTGGTACAGTAAACCTATTTGCTTCTACTCATGGAGAGCCTTCCAGTTTCAGCCTACCCAGAGCACTGCTCTTTCAAGCACCACTTTTGCACTCTCTTATGCAGATGAAATTCAAGCCGGCTAGGAATCATTTTGCATCCTTGTATTTAATTTTGACTGCACTGTAAATATATGAATAGAATCCTACCTAATGATGAAGGCAAATATTCTCCTCTCAGCTGCCTTAAGGGTTCTTCACCACCAACAAAAGGCAGCAGATGGGCCTGTTCATTTGTTTGTTCTAAAGAGGGAGAGAAAGGAGAAGAGATTTTGTGATATTTTATCCTGCACAGTATTGGGCATTCTGGGCACAGAGGTCTGAGTAAAGGTTGCTTCAGGGCTCTACTGCAAATACAACTTGTTCTTGTGTAAGGAAATATTTCCACATGTGATTTTTTTTTTCCTTTTCCAACAGGAAATATTTCCAGATGATTCCTTGCACTGTTCTGCAGTCAATGTTTCAAACACTTAGAGAAATGTCTGTGGATTGCTAAGCCCTTAAAGCCTCTGATCCATTCTGTGGTTAGCCAAGCTCTTTGCTTTAGGTCAGTGCACTTTGGCCCACAGTTATAATAAAAAATCTACAAGTGCTTTGAGACACCAAGTGTGGTCCAGCATAAGAGAGAAATAAGAGTTAAAACTCAGGCATCTGATTGAGTTCATGGGACTAAATATTGCTGTCAAAGATTGAGCTCCACTCTTGATTCTGCTCCTTGCTTGCTGTTTTTTGGTTTACACAATGACATTCGGATTCATTTTCCCAGCACAAAGAAATTCATTGGGATTCAATCTCAGCTATACCATGGATCTGCTACAGTTTTGTCTGTAGATGCTGGAGATACCTGGAGTAAAAATGAAATGCTATTGCTCTGACAATGAAAATTCTGGTTGTTGTTGTGTATTATGTTATTCAATATATTTTAGCTGCTGTACTCAAATATAGAATAACTTCTTTAGTCTGATGTACTCCTTTTTCTCCAGTAGCCATGTCCACTATCAAAGGTTAAAGGCTAAATAAGCAGCAGCAGCAAAACAACAGTATCTATATTTCTGCCTAACCTCTAACCTCTGAGTATTTAACTCAGAATTTAAACAAGCTTAAGAGACTTAGATACCTCCTCTGAGTTGTTATTCACCTGCTGTTTTCCACTGCTTTTCTAGCATAGTTCCTCCACAACTGTAATGTAGATTTTCTGTCTGAAGTCTCAGTTAATACAGTGTACAAACTATCTGGTACAGTTATGGCATACAAAGACCTATGAGAAACTACAAATCAAAGTAAAATTCCCATGTAGTAGAGATGGTAAATGCTCTCTCACCTCTTTCTCTAATAAAATGACACTCATATTCACTATTCATAAATTATTTAAATTTTTCTTGAGAAAACCTTTTTTTAATTTTTTTCCTCTTATTGAAAAATAGAGGTAATTTTCTCTGGGATTCATAAGTCTTTATCCAAAAGGAATTCTATTGAAAACAGCATTGCTGAAAATTTTGGTGCAAATTTTTCTAGCAGCATCACAGCACACGTACAATGTATCCTGTTCTGCTCCAAGTTTATTCCCACGTGGTAAAATATCAACTGTCACTATTTTAGCTGATTTTTCAATGAGTTGCCTAGAGTCAGACAGGAAATGAGAGGCAGAACTAGGCAGAGAGGCTTTTTCCAAGTTTCATGTTTTGTAAGTTTTCTTTGTTCTCCCTGATTTTAGTGCCTGAGTTTCTGTTGGCAGTCTTCTCCTGGCTGAGTGCTGCCTTTAAATGAAGAACCATTGTAACCTCAGATATCTTTGCCCACACTCCCATAAAGACTTTCTAACAGACTAAAAACTTCTGTTTTCTTGCTTAGCTACAGGTTAAGGCAGAATTTTACTTGCCATAAGACAGGCAAAATATCTGAAGAACTGGCAGTTGTCCTTTTTGTCATGTAAGATGCTTGTGTTTCTATCTTTCTTCTGTTTCTTTTTATTTAGACCCATCCAAGCAGAGGGAGGAGCAGTTGGTTATTTACAGCAAAACTGTAAGAAAGACATGGTGCTGCAATAAGAAAGTAGAGTTCAATGATTCCACTTAAAGCAGAGAGAAACAATAGTCCCCAAAGCAAAATCCTCAGCTCTGGTGTGATCTTCTATAAGCTGTGACAAAGCCAGAAGTAATAGCTGTGACAGTAGGGAGAGGGAGGAGGCCAGCACTTGCTCACTGTAGCCTCCTCATGCATCACTGTCAAGCAGCCTGTAGAGGAAAAGAAGCAAATCCTTGCTGTGAAATTGTTTCTCGGATTCAAGCCATGGCAGCAGCAATGCAGTCTGCTGCTCTGATAGAAAAGGTGTCAGCAAAGAGAACAAAGGTAACCCCATGAAAATAGCAACTTGCTGAACCCATTTAAACAATATCCCTGCAATGTTTGCAAAAGCTGTACAGCATAAAGATAGAACAGGAGTATATTAAACAAGCAGAGTGGTGAGGCATGAGAGAGAGAGGAAAACACTGCTTTGAAAAAGAAAACATTTTCATTAATTTTTTTTGTCTGATTGCATTGTCTGCAACACCAGCTAGGGCAGTGTGGTGGCAGAGAGCAATGCCAGGAGCTACTCAGCACACTCTGTAAGCCTGTGAGAAACAGATCTCAGGAGGGGTCCTTGTCTGTTGTTAGGGGCCAGATTATACTCTACACACAGGATGAGAAATTGTTAAAAGTTGATTAGCCTAACTTAGAAAAATAATAAGCAGTCAGAGCAACCAACAATTTTTGTTGGGCGTTGTTAGCTGTGAGCAAACTGAGTAAGTGAGGGTGGGAAAAGTCAGCACCAGCTCTAAGCTCCCCATAAAAACATATGGACAGAAATATCTGTAGGTTTCTGTCTTTTTTAGGTCTAATAGCAGAGGCTATTCAAATTCACAGATATGAGCTTGCAGCATCATAGACAATGATGCAGTGAACAAGCTTTAGCATATCTATCAAAAAATCTGATTTTCCTAAGTTATATAGGCCCTGCCTGCCTTGTAATTAGCGATTTTGAAATGGAGACTTGTTCTGGACCTGCCTTATCTGATCATTACCCAGCAATTCTGATTCCAAGAGGAAAGAAGGGGAAAGGAGGATGTGATTTGGTGTGGTTTCCTGTGCTTATTAAGGTGGTTAACATCTCTGAAATGTACAAGATGAGCAGTTTAGTTTATCTCAGCATGTCTCAGCAATGTTAAAGGAGTATTCACTCCATGGCACTGTAAGTTTTAATTTGCTTTTACAGTTTATTGCTATTTATCACTATTCAATCACCACTGAAGCAATGTATACAAATAAAGGCAGGCACTTAAAACATCAGCTCAAATAGAATCACTAACACATTTTTACTGCCTTGCATTTAATTCTAGCATCCAATAAATAACTATTGCTAATAATAAAAGTAGAACTGTAATAGGAGTAAATGTCATTCTGACTGAAATATAAATGATGTGTTGATGTAAAAGCTCTGCTATCCTATGGGACAAATTATTATACACAATAGTCTGGAGAGTAAGAATGTAAACTCCATGGGGAGGAATATGGCAGGTTGCCTGCAGATTTAAGAAGCACAGAGTTGTAAATTTGGCCCAAATTTGCCATTAATATATTTATTGTACTAGTATTTCCTTATTTGTACTTTTATTTCATAGCTTAGCTCTAAATGTTCAACTCATTTTATCATGCTACTTTTGTTCTCTTAGTTTCTTGCAGTTGGATGTACCTGAGGTTTCAGTTCATGAAAAATGCTACTTGTTCATTCAACAAATTAGTAAATCACTAGTTCTAAAGTAAAAATTTCATTATGCTCATTATGTGCTTCCATAAACACAGATCCAGATGAGCAATTCCTTCCAAAACAAATACCACATTCAGTTTTATAAACCTGTGCTCATAAACTTAATTTCTTCCACTGGTGTTTGATGGATTGTGATGATAAAAATCATCTGACTGGGAGAAATCCTGCTTTTGCCTTTGTGGGAATAAGTTGTTCATTTGTTGTGCTGCATGTCTTCTTCAAAGTGTTTGTCCCAGTTGGAGTAATACTTGAGATTTTGTCTGGGTTACTCATTCTGACAAATAACTATAAACCCCTGGAACTGAGATTTATATACCTTTATGTACAATTTATATACCTGAAAGAATCTAGCTGGAACTACACTTCATATATTTGTAAATATACACTTATGTTCAAGAACAGAATGATTTTCCCAAATATTAATCCAAAGAGCAAACCCCTTTTTGCTTTTGTAAGCCTGAAAAGAAAAGAACCATGAATACAATTTTAATCTATAGCAATAATGAAGTTCTATAAAATATTTAGCATTCTTTTAAAAAATATAATCTTAAAGATCATAATAATTTCAACTATTATCCATCTACATGGAGGTGAATGAAGTGGAAGAAAAAAGAAACATTTTAAGCATAAGGATTTTACATGATGTGAGCTAAAATAGTTCTATTTTTATCACACCAGTAAAAGGTAAGGATTTTTTTCCATTTCATTTCTACTGTGGAAGATTTCAGGAGTGAATAAGGTATTATGTGTTCATTAATACAGACTTTATTGTAGATTTCTAAAAGCACAGCTTGAATGAGAGTTAAAAATATTTTCATTCAAAATATTAAGAAATACAGAAGTACTCTGCACTCAGAATTATTTCTTTAATAGCTGAAAGACTGTAGATTTTCTGTAGCTGAAAGAATGCAAAAGTACCATTGCAGTTTCCATGGTAACCTTGATTGTTTTTAATAGCAAGGAACTAAGAGATATAAAACATGACTTGATTGGCAGCTGCCCTAAGGCTGCATTAACTCCTTTAACATAACCAAAGTGCATTTTTGGTTATTAATACTAAGCAGCAGCCTACCCTTTTCTCTTGTTACTAATTTCACCACTAGAATTCAATGTCTAGTGTTTTGTGATAAGTTTTGAAAAAGGTACTGACCCTTTATAAAGCAAAACTCAGAATTCCCCTGAGATCTAAAAGGTAGAAATGTTACTGATTTTGGCTTGTGTATGTAAAAGTTTAGAGGTGTTGTTGTCATTTTTTTCTACTTTACTAATTAAATTTCTTGTACTGAAAGTTCCCCAGCTTCATCATCTTTAGACACAAGAGGAAATTTGTTTCCTCTTTTGAGAAGACCCTGTAAACCAACTCTGAACTTACTGCAGATGTCTTTGTAGACTACTGTGCAGTCTGAAAGTATTTCAGGAAAAAATTTCTTTAAATAATGGGCACCATCTCTTCAAATATTTCCTGAATTCTCTTCACATGACTGAAATAGCACATTTCAATATTTTCATGATCCACAGGGGTTAAGACTTCACCGATTCTAATATTCACATGGAAACTTATTTTTTATTGAAGTCTTAACATTTTTGTGTGCATATCCTTCAGAGTAACTAAGTATATGACTTTTCTTCTCTGTAGATGCAAGAGAAAGTTCTGAGGGTCTAAGTTCTTTCCATAGATTTAGGAGAAAGACCATGTGGAGGATTACATATGTATGTGTATCCTGCAGCTGCAATCTGCAAATTCCTAATTTGGGAATAAAACCTAAAACATTATGTTGAGTTGTACTGGCCAAAATTCACTTGATCAGTGTGAACTGTGTAGTCACACATAAAAATAGTACAACAAAATTTTAGCTAATCAGTGTATTGGCCAATTACTGAGAAAGTAGTTTCATTGCCTTGCTTCTTACTGTGGACATTCGCTCTCTCAAAAATAGCAAATTACAGCAGGTGAGAACTCTGTTATTTCTCTAGGAAGGGCATATATGTCTAGTCATTGTTTCTAAAGAGAAATTATT
>VZTY01001655.1:0-30631 GCA_013400935.1 Turnix velox
GCTGAGCGGGTGGGCGCGGGGCGGCGGCCGGGCCCTTCGAGGTGGTCCCGCCGGCGCGGGGAGGCCCCTCCCGTTTCCAGCTGCGAAATGGCATTAGGGGCGGCTAAAAATACCCCAAATACTTTCCTGATGCGGTTTGTTTCCGAGGGAGGGGAGGAGGGGCCGCGCTCCGGCGGCTCCGGCGAGGGGCAGGCGGGGTGAAGGGAGCAGCAGCCCGCTGTCCCCTAAGCCATGGCAGCCTTCCCTCAGGGGACCGGGCTGCTTCGGGCACCACCTGGACATGATGGTGGAGAAGAAGGATGTAGGTGTGCTGCCACTTGCAGTACCTGGCCACTCATGTTTTGCTCTCTCTGGTTTGGGAAGAGGGAGCCGGCGCTGCGCATGGGAGACGGGACACCCGTTTGAGCGAGCCGACACTAATCTCTAATCCTCTAAATCTTGGGGGAACGGCACTTTCAGAGGGCTCTGATGTCTCAGTTTGTGAAGAAAAAGCCGCCTTCAAAGCCAGCCGTGGCGTGGGTTTCGAGGTCTCCGTGTTTCTGAGCTCACCGGGTGCAGGGATGAGGGGTGAGAACCACACACTTGGCCCCATCTGGCCAAATGGGTCATTTCAAACCATGAAACTGGCCCAGGTTAACCCAAAGAGGTGGTGGAAGTCCCAGCATCCCTGGAGACATCCGAGGTCAAGTTTGCTGAGGCTCTGAGCAACCTCATCTAGTGCAGGATGTCCCTGTCACTGCAGGGGGTTGGACTGAATGACCTTGGAAAGTCCCTTCCAAGCCTATGATTCTAGAAATGTCTCATTCAATGCAAATTAAAAAGTTAGCTGTGTAGTGCTCTCTCTCCCTTGATGGTGATGGTTGGTCTAGAGAGCTTCTTGCCCCACAGCTGGTCCCCAGAACCCTTCTCCCAAAGCTGCAGCACTCCAAGTGCCTGACATTTGTTGGGACTGCACGAGTTCTGGTGACGGAAGACAATCCTCATGTATTTTACATTGCTGTTGGCATCAACATCAGTTATTCTGTATTATTAGTGTACATTTCTTAGTCTTACTCTCCTAAACTATTTATATTTTGAAGCCTCGTATTTCCTTGTTTTTCCCCAGACCCTCACTCAAGCCAGGGGGTGCGAAAGAAGGTCGGGGGTTTGAAATCATAGAATCACAGAAGGAACCTTAAAGATCATGAAGTTCCAATCCTTCTGCCATAGGCAGGGACACCTCCCACTAGATCAGGCTGCTCAGTGCCTCATCCAGCCTGGCTTTAAACACCTCCAGGGATTGAGGAGGCATCCACAGCCTCTCTGGGCAACCTCTTCCAGTGTTTCACCACCCTCAGTGTAAAGAATTTCTTTCTTATATCCAGCCTGAATCTCCCCTCTTCCAACTTAAATCAATTATTCCCAGTCCTTCCATCCCATATCCTATTAAAAAGTCCTACCCCAGCCTTTCTGTAGCCCCCTTCAGGTATTGAGAAGCTCCTCTGAGGTTCCCCCTGAGCCCTCTCCAGGCTCAACAAGCCCAACTCCTTCAGCCTGTCTTCAGCCCTTTGATCATCTTGGTGGCCTCCTCTGGACCTGCTCCAACAGCTCAATGTCCTTCTGATGTTGAGGGCTCCAGCACTGGACACAGTAACTCCAGGTGGGGCCTCACCAGAGTCCAGTAGAGGGGCAAAATCCCCTCTCTTGCCCTGCTGGTCACACTTCTTTTGATGCAGCCCAGGATTTGGTTGGCTTTTGGGCTGCAAGCACACACTGGTGGCTCATGTTGACTTTGTCACCCATTGCTGGAGTCTCGGTGAGCCTGTTCCCTGCAGCTCTGAGGAGACTGAAGGGGAAGCTGCTCACAGGTTGCTCCTTTTGCTTGTTTGATCCCCTGGATGGAGCAGACAAAGATGTAACAAGATCTGGTGGCTCTGAAATGACGTCAGGCGGATCATGACTTGGAATAAGACGAAAAGTCTGAGTGCTGCCGTTAACCACCCGTGGAATACTTTTATGTCGAATGAGATGGGTGTTTCTAGAGCTCCTCAGGCACTTCTGGAATGAATTCTCTATGCTGTATTTCTTTTCTGCTCTGGGACCTCCTCTCCATGGTTGGAGAGGTCACGCTAAATGCAGTAGAACTGATTGCTTTGGGCTCCACTAATCCATTTGCTGCAGTGCCGCATGGTGAGTTATTAGTTGAGATGGAGATAAGCAGAGGAATTAGGAGAGATCACCAGAGGAGCTCCCCAGGGGCTGGTCCTGGGCCCAGTCTTTGTTAATGATCTTGGCTGGCTGAAATAGATGTGCTAATGAAATAATTGGCTGCTTATCCAGAGCTGGAGGCATTGTCGATACGGGGAAGGACTGGGATATCCTAGAAGAGGCTGAGGCAGTAGAAATGGGATGATGTGCAACAGTAGAAACCCTAGGGTTATGTTGCTCATGGCTGGGAGCAGACTTTTCTGTTACAAGCTGACTGTGGGGACTTACCACCTGGATAGAATAGTGGAGAAGAAGGATGTAGGTGTGGTGCCACTTTCAGTACTGGGAAGATTTCTCCAGGTGATTGCTCTCTCTGGGTTGGGAAAGCCCCAGGGCTGCTGGAACCACTGCTGGTGGCAGTTGCTAATAGGTTGCACATCTTGGACACGCTGGAACCCAACTGGGCTGAGGGAGAGGCTGACAGGGCTACTGAGAGTGTGAGTATCATAGGAAATATTTCACACTTGGCAAAACCCTGGCTGGGCTTTGAGGAGCTGAGCTGGAGCTGATGTAACCCCAGCAGCCTTTGTTCTCATGGAGGTAACAAATCCAGGCTGGATAGAAGAGAGAATTTGGTTGCTGTGTGGGTTGTGAGACACTGGAAGAGGTTGCCCGGAGAGGCTGTGGATGTCCCCTCTCTGGAGGTGTTTAAGGCCAGGCTGGATGAGGCACTGAGCAGCCTGATGTAGTGGGAGGTGTCCTTGCCTATGGCAGGTGGGTTGGAACTAGATCTTTAAGGTCCCTTCCAACCCAATCTATTCTATGATTCTATGAGATTGGGGCAGGAAAATGTGTGGGTCTTTTCTGCTTCTCCAAGCCCTTTCCACCTTCCAGGAGAGGAACCTTGTTTGGAGCTTTGCAATCATTAGGAGATTTTGTCCCAGAACCCACACAAAGGACAGCATATTTGCAGTTGCTTCTCTCCTCCTAAACCCCTCAGAGATGAGGTGAACACTTTGAGGAGAGGAAAAAATTGCAGAAAAAACTCTGAGCAGGCTCCAGCAGTAGCCTTCACCAAGCACTTCGCTCCCCTGTGGAAGCTCCCTGCTTTCAGCCCATGCCAAAGCAGGAGCCTGGCGTGGGGACAGGGTGAGGGAGAGAAGTCACAGTGCTGTGTCACTGGTTGCTACTGGAATTGCTGCACATCCCATAAATCCTGCTGCTGCCAGGGAGCTGCTGAAGGAAACCTCTGGCTGCTCTGAATAAGGTGGTCATTGTTCTCTCCTGCAGTTGTGCTACCGTGGGGGGGTTCCACCATGGCTGCAGCTCCCACCACACCTCATTCTAGAGGTGGTCTAGGACCAGGAGCATGTGGGAGTGCTCAGGGTGATTGCTTTCCCAGACTCTCACAGCTTTGTCTTGGGTAGAAGGAGGTCCAGACACAAGCTCTATTCAGGAGCAGTCAGCAGCAAGCAGGACTTGTGTGGGACCCTATTCTGACTGATGGCTTTTGGGTTGAAACCAGATGGAGAGAGTCCATGCTTAGGTGTGAGAACTTGTCTGTGAAAGGAATGCTTGCATGATTCTTTACTTGCTGCTTGCATGATTCTTTAGTTGCTGTTCAGAGGTGAGGGGGTGGCAGCAACGTGATTTACAATGAGGACAAAGATGAACCAGTAAGACAGACCTGAGACCCTACAGGAGAAACACTGGCACTGCAGACTTGAAACCCTACAGGAGAAACACTGGCACCACAGACCTGAAACCCTATAGGAGAAACACTGGTACCACAGACCTGAATGGGACAGGGAGCTTTGGGCAGCCACCACAGCTCCAGAGGTTTGTCCTGTTGATTGTCTCTTTCTAAGATGAGTGGGGATGCTTTAGGGCCAGGACCAGATGCTGCCTGTGGTGCCACCAGTAGGGCAGAGGAAAATTTAGCTGTTAAGAAAATGTGACCACAATGTTAGAAGCAAGATCCATTTTAGCCACCTGAAACAATGGATAAAAACTCTTTCTTCCCTGTTGCCCTCCCCAAGCAGGCAAGGAAGTGTCAGGGTGGGTGACAAACCTCATTCTGGTGGGTGGAAGAATCCAGACAGACTCAAGGCAGGGCAGATTTTAGGATTCATTCTATTTGCACGTCTGTTCTTCTCTCTCCTGGAGGAGATCTGAAGTAAAAGTTTGGTTTCCCCAGTGCTTAAATGTTTTCTGTCCCACATGAGGATGTCACCTTCCTGTCACTGGAGTGGGTAGCAAGCAGCACAGCCTGTCTCTTGGGGGGGACTGTGTTCCATCTTTTAAAAGCTGAAGATGGTCTGAAACCCCAGTTTTACAGCAGAGTGAGACAGCATCCCTCTTGATACCCAGCAAGATGAGTTCTGAGCCCTTTCCATTCACTTGCTTACCACTGCAGAATGCTCCAACCTACTTTGAGGTTTGCTCTCTGATGTTCTCTGGTGGCACCTATCAAGCAATGACATCTAGATTTTTCTCCCTCACACCTTCAGATGAACAAAAGGATGAAAAAGCACATCTTATTGGCAGTGATTCTTGTTTCAGCAGCTTTTTTTCCGTGCCCATAGCCTGTCATTTCTCTGGCATGCTATATTCTTGGCTTCTTTAAAAAGTAAAACTGCATTGTCCTGCTGGCCAGCCTAGCACCAGCTCTAAGCTACTGTGCCCAGAGCCCTGGCACCTTATGATTTGGGAGTTGTCACTCCCTGGTCTTCTCTTCCATGAGAGAACTCCTGTTAGACTGACTAGCCTGTCTCCAGGAGGGGAGGCTGAGATGTAACTAGTGGAAGTGGTGTCTGGGATGGGCATCAGAATGGGATCATGAGGAGATGCTTTGTAGGATTTCAAAACAAGTGAATCCATGGCTCCTGTTGGCTCACATCCATGGTAGCACCTCACTCTCTTCCTACTCTGCCTCTGGTAGCAGAACCTCACCAGCAGCCTGACTGGGGCACAGCTGGGAATGCCTCCTACCCAAGGATTCCCATACCCAGGGATGTCCTCCTGTATTAGCAGATGTTCTTCTGGATGCAGCAGCTCTTCAGAGGTGGGACGTGGGAAATGTGGGACCATATCCCCATGACCCTGGTGTAGAAGCACGAGGCTGGGCAAAAACTCCCCTGTCCACCTGGTAAATACTGGAATCTGTAATTAAAAAGAGAAGAACAAAGTATCTGGAAGATCATGATTTCATAGAGACTGAGCAGCCTGGCTTGAAAAAAGGGAAAATCACGTCTCACCTACTGAATTCCTTCAACATGTCAAGGTTTGTAAAGAGAGATAATATCTTTTATTAGACCAACTGATACAGCTGGAAAAAACAGACAAGCTTTCAGGCACAGAAACACTTCTTGTATGTTTTTTCCAACCGTATCAGTTGGTCTAATAAAAAGTTATTGCCTCTGCCCACAAATCTTATTTCACTTAATCCTTAAATCATCACAACTACTTGAAAATGTCCACAAGGAATGGAAAAAGGGAGAATCATTTGACACAGATTATTTAGACTTCTTGAAGTTTTTTTTTCAGCCAGACCATGAGCTTCTACTGAAGCTAAGCAGGTCTGGAGTGAGATGTGGTGCCTTTAATAAAAACTTTTCCTGGAAGGCTTAAACTTTTAGGGTTACACAGTCCATTTTCATCATGGTAAAGTGTCACTCCTTGACTGCAGCAGCAGAATAAGTGCACGGCCATTATTTAGGCTAATGAGGGTGGTGACAATTGTGAAACATCTCAGAGATACCAAGAAAATATGGGCTAACAGATAAAGCATTGGGGAACTGAATTTTTTTTAACACATGGACTTAAAGCCATTAATCTGTATATCTGCCCAGCCAAGAAAGGGAGCAGGGGTTGTTTTATGCAGCTCAGTGAAAATCTCTGCACATCATGGGCATAGGAGGTGTTTGTGGGATGGTCTCACATCTGATCCTTGGGACTGTCTCTGCTGTGCACCCTGGGGACCAGCCACCCTGTCTGGAAAGCAGCATTAGAGAGACGGAGAGACGTGGGAAGAGCCATCAGGAGACTTGGCAAAAGCTCCTGTCAGGAAAGAGATCTGAAGGATTGGGATTAGTGGGAAGTGAGAAAGGGTCATCCAGTCAGCAAGCAAGATCTTAATAATGCTGCAACGTGGAAGCAAGAACTAAATAAAAAGAGAAACTGAGAGCAAGCAAGGCAGAACCACTAAATTAATGACAGGAATCCCCTCAGCTATGCAACTGAAAGCCTGGTCATGAAGCTACTCATCTCCTCCCTAGCACATTTTATTGGAAACATTTACTTTATTTAGCAACAGATCAAGAATTTCTTCAGGACTGGAATGGTCTTGGGTTCCCACTATGGTGACAACAATGGCCTCCAAGCTCCACAGAAGGGCACTTGGCAGTCTCCCAGCCATCCTCAGGGACCCAACTGGAAAAACTCTGAGGATGCTGAAAACAAATCATAGAATGGTTTGGGTTGGAAGGGACCTTATAAAAATTATCTAGTTCCAACCCCTTTGCCATAGGCAGGGACACCTCCCACTACACCAGGTTGCTCAGTGCCTTGTCCTGCCTGACCTTAAACACCTCCAGGGATTGAGGGGGCATCCACAGCCTCTCTGGGCAACTTCTTCCAGTGTTTCACTACCCTCATGGGGAAGAACTTCTTCCTAACCCTGCCTTGTTCTTGATTCAAACCATTTCCCCCCATCCTATGTCTCCATGCCCTGACAAACAGCCCCTCCCCAGCTTTCCTGCATCCCTTCAGGCACTGGGAGGCCACTGTGAGGTCTCCCCACAATGTTCTCCTCTCCATCCTCAACACCCCCATCTTTCTCAGCCTGTCCTCACAGCAGAGGTGGCTCCAGCCCTCACATCATCCTTGTGGCCTCCTCTGGCCCCTCTCCCACAGCTCCATGTCCTTGTGCTGAGGGCTCCAGAGCAGGAGGCAGTGACTCAGGTGGGGTCTGAGGAGAGCAAAGGGGCACAATCCTCTCTCCCCTCCTTCTGCCCACTGATGCAGCCCAGGGCAGGTTTGGCTCCTCACCCACCATTACCCCCAGTCCTTTCCCACCGAGCCGCTCTCCATCCCATCCCCTCCCGGACTGTGCCGGTTACGAGGGCTGTGTGGGTCCGGTTGGAGCACGGCCCTTGTTGAGCTTTGTGTGGGCCATGCCGGAGCCAGCGGGGCCGGTCGCTGCCGTTGCCGTTGCGGTTGCCGGGGCAGGCGGGGCGGGCCTTGCGGCGGAAGCTGTGGCGGATGGAGGCCGATCCGGAGCGAGCGGAGGCGCCGCGGCGGGGGGGTATCGCTACCGGGGTGAGCAGGCCGGTGCTTTCTGCCGCCCCAAGGCCCTTCCACACGCCTCTTAACCCTTTTTGGGGTCGGTCCCGGCGGCAGGGAGGGGGGTTCCAGGATCCCGAACTCGCGGAGGGCTGGGGATGCGGTATCGTCCTTCCCCGGGGGGTCTGCGCGGCCTTGTCGTGGGGGTCGGCCCGTGTGGGGCGGGACGAGCAGCGGTGTTGTGGGGGGGACCGAGAGGCAGCGGCGCTGAGACCTGCGGTTGGCTGAGGGGGTTTGTGTCGATGGCAAAGCCGCTGTTCGCCGGGCCCTCCGCACCCTGCCCCGCAGAGGCCGGGACCTCTTCCCAAAGGGAAACCCCAGCAGGAAAGAATTCCCCGTCTGCTCCTCAGGGAGAGGTGGGTGTCCCCTCAGCGGGACCGGCCTGTGGTGCTGCCGGTGCGTCCCCTGTGGAGGATCCTTCATTTCTTCTGAAATCTCGTCATGAAGCACTGGGCAACCTGGGCTAGTGGGAGGTGTCCTTGCTTAGAACTAGATGATCTTTGAGACCTTAAAGAACATCCAACCCAAACCATTCTATGTTTCTATGGATGGATGAAAGTTTGTCCTCGGAGTTGGGGCTCCTGTGAGCACCCCATCCCTTTGTTGCTCACTGTGTGGTTTTCACACAGGGTTGTATCTGGGACTATGAACTCTCATCTATGAAGTGTGAAAAGCTGCATCAGACCAGGCCTGGAACCTCTTACTCCCCCTGTGCATTCCTGTCTTCCCTGGGAATTAGAATATCATCAGGCACATAATTTTGTGAGAGGTTTTTTGTGAGAGTTTTTTGCTACCATTTGTTGTAGTAAGAGAGTCCAGATAAGCCTGTGGCTTACTCTTGCACAACCTCTCTGGGCAACCAGTGTCTCACCACCCTCACCATAAAGAACTTCTTTCTCAAATCTAGCCTGAATCTACTCTCTTTCAATTTATATCCATTATTTCTAGTCCTTCCATCACATATATACTTGGTGTTCTTGCATCACAGCCATTGCAGTAACTGGGAAGAGACTAAAGGTAGGAGTCCTCAGGTAGTCCTGGAGTGGACCAAGAAATAGTTACAGCCTTCTATCTGAAAGCAGTGAGCTCTTCAGCAGGGAAAGGGTGAGGCTTTCCACACCTTACAAGATTCAAGTATGTTTTTTCTGGATCTTAACCATCAGGAAGAATCATTGTCAATAATCTCTCTTCAGACAACTGTTAACTTAAGACCTGGGAGCTATTGGAGAAGAAACAAAATGTTCAATAAATAGTATTCAGCCTTTTCCTTTGCCTTAGAATTGGAGGCTTCTCGTACACAATCATATTTGATACCAAGGTAAGCATTTAGTAGGATTAATTTTTTTTCCTTCACCTTTAACTTTTCTGGAAGCTTGGATTTGGCTTGCCTCCAGGTGGTGGGGTCAGCTGTTCCAATGGATGCCTCATTCAGCTAACTGCTCATCTGGAAACCTTTTCAAGGAACTTTCCCAAAAGAAACAATTTATTTGCTAGGTTTAAAAAAAACCAAACAAACAAGCAAACAAAAAACCAAAACCACAAGCCAGTATTTTTTTTTCTGGGACTGACAATAGTGAGGGAGACCCAATGCAATTATGGAGGTTTTATTCCAATTACCAATTTTAAAGACAAAGGAATTGGTCTTAAAACTTTGCTGTATTTACACCTTCACATGCAGTTTCACATTCAGGAGGGTGATTCTGTTCTCAGTAGTTCCTCAGAGTTTTAAAACTGTTTTAAGATTCACCTTGCCTTCCTTTAAGTTCCATATCAACCCACTCAGCTCAGATTCCTGGTTTGAACATACCATTTGTGCTGTTGTTCTTGTTTCTTCATAGCAGAGAACCATCCAGGAAGTGTTCTCCAGTCAGAGCAGCTTGCCTGAAGGTAGCAAAAAGTACCTGTCTCTCCATTTGGGTTTATCACAAGGAAATACACTCTGAGGTGCAAGCAACTCATTTAACATAATTTAAAAAAGTGTTTGTTTTGAAGTCAATAGGCAAATCATCTGACTTGGAGCAGAGATCTTATCAAATCACTGCTGATCTCTCCTTGACCCGGGCTTCCAAAAGAGACTCCAAACTCCAAATGGTACACCTCTGTCTTTTCTCATGGACATGTTAAAAAATCCTTCCTAAGAGCACAATGCAATCTCTTGTGCCTTGTAGCCTAATGTACTTGTCCAAGCTGTGTAAAGATTATGATATCTTAGTGTCTTTTCACTGCCTGCTGAGTGTGTGTCTCCCACACTAAATTCCTTGCCTGCAGCAGTGTGTCTGCATTTCCTCTACCTGAATGTCTTGGTTAATTCCTGCATGGAAACATCTGAGAGGGTCCAGCACAGAGCAACAAAGATGATGAAGGGATTGGAGCATCTCCCTGCTGAGGAAAGGCTGAGGGAGCTGGGGCTCTTTAGCTTGGAAAATAAGAGACTGAGGGGGGACCTCAGTCATGTTTATAAATATGGAAAAGTTGAGTGTCAGGAGGATGGAGCTCTTCTCAGTGACCTCCAATGATAGAACAAGGGGCAATGGGTACAAGCTGGAGCATTGAAGGTTCCAGAGAAATGTAAGAAAAAACTTTCTCCCAGTGAGGGTGAGAGAAGAGTGGAACAGACTGCCCAGAGAGGGTGTGGAGTCTCCTTCTCTGGAGACATTCAAACCCCATCTGGATGAGTTCCTGTGTGACCTGGTCTGGGTGTTCCTACTCTTGCAGGAGGGATTGGACTAGATGATCTCTTGAGGTCCCTTCCAATCCCTGACATTCTATGATTTAGACCTCTTGTCTCCTCAAGGGGCTCACTGAGGGTCACAAGGCTCCCAAGTCTGCCAGCTGCCATGCAGAGCATTCCTGCCGTTTCAGGAGTGCAAGTACTAACAAACCACATTGCAGTTATGTGTTATTTCTCCAGGCAAGAAGGAACATGCTTGTTCTGCTGTAACTGGCACAGTCAGCATCTTCCTATAGCAATGGCTGTGCTTGTTCCTGGCCTTTAGAGCTCCTTGGCAGATCAGCAGGCACTTGAGCACCCGGGGGAATATGCTGTAAATGGGAATTCCTAGAGATAAATCTGTGTACTGCATGCCAGAGCTCCACATTTCAAGCATCCATTTTTGGAGGGGGTGGGTGATGTATCCATTTTTCCACCGGGAATCCTTTCCCATCCCCTGGCTTGATGTGTTACTTTTTGCTCATCTTGATGCTATCAGGTTTCTGAAAAAATGAGACAAACTCAAGCTGGCCATGTTATTTGTGTGATGGGAGGGGCAGATCATATAATGAAATCTGTTGAAGATCTTCACCATCCCATCCTACCAAGACTTTTGGAACCTTTTGCAGAATAAAAGTCAAACCATTTTCCTGGCTCAGACATCACTGCATTGAGCAGCCTGAAGTGCTGGCTTGGTCACATCCACCAAAAGAAGCTGTTTGGCCACGTTGGGAGCTCTTGAGAAGATTGATTTGGAAGGCTGAGTGGAAAAGCCTTTTTAAAAAATGTATCAATAAACTTTTCTGTGTCTCCTTTCAGCAAGAGCTAACTGCTGTTCCACAAGACTTCAGGATGCAAAAATAATGTTATCCTGCTTCTACATCCTTTTTCCTCTTCATCCTACTAGTGAGGTGATTCTCTTGGGGTGTTGGTCAAGGCTTCCCTGGTTTCTGTTTCTCACAATCTCATGATGGTGGTGTTGTCTCTCTGGTAGCACTTTGTACATCCTTTGAGTAGAGACTGCTTTAAAGCATGACTGTTGAGAATTTCTCCACACTTGTAGGGTTGAGTCCGTTTCACTTTATATCATGGTTTGCCCAAATCATCTAGGTTTCTAACTTGTTCTCTTCTCCATACTTCACCAAAGCTCAAGGAAAGGATTTGTGCTTCCTCCACTTCTGAAAGTGTATTTTTCTTCTTGTCCTTGTCTGGTATTTATAAGCTTGTGTGTGCAGTTGTGGTCCTTGGGATGATAGTTAAAAGTGAGCATTTCTGTGCCGTAGAAAATAACCTAATTCAGAATAGATTCATATGGACAGACAAAAGTTTGGGCCACATGGCCTGCACATTGGAAGGATGTTCCCACAGATGAATTTTGCAAAGCAGCTGTTTGGATTTCCACCCCCCAGCTCACAAACACTCCCAGCAGTGAGTCTTTAGGCTGACATCCAGACATCATTTTTAAGTAGGACTGGGTTATCTAAACCAAGGGAATAAACAACTGCAAATGGGTTGCTGTGGGTGTAACCCATGTGGAAGATTGCTCAAAGAAGTGGTTATTTAAATGCTTTTCCAACATTTGCTGTCCAGTGAGATTTCTTTTGTGCTACTGCAAGTAGTCCTGTGTCACCTGGGCTCTGTACATCCAGAGAAGCTTAGGTCATGTTGGGCCCCACAGAAATACTTATGCTCACTGGTGTGGTAACAAATGGGTTCCTGCCCAACAGGTAGACACTTTCAATGGGTTTTATCAGTGGGGTGCATCTAATTTCAGTTTTGCTGCTCAAGGATATGGACATTTCTGTGCCTCAGCTGCCCTAATCTGCTTCTGGCAGATGTCAGATGTCTAAGTGGACTCAGACACCAAGCCACTTTAATCAGGGATATATGTAATTTACTGTTCACGTGTCATCCCTGCTCTGTGGGAGAGATGATGCAGTCCAGAAGAAAAGTCAGGTGGATCAGTGTGGTGGTTTCAGCCATCCAGTACTCCTGCTGTAGGGTGATAGGCTACCCTAGACTCTCTCTTGAGTAATTCTAAATGGTCTCATTCCTAGGATTATGCTGCTTTCTTGCAGTTGGTGCCTAATGGCAGGTTGTGACCACTGCTAGTGGTAGCAGTCTGCAGCCAGTTTGCAGCATTCACAGCATCTAACAAGCTGCTCTTGTTTGCTGCTCGTGTGCCCCACAACTAAGCTGCTCCCTTGTGCCATAGGGTTAGCCAAAGTTCATCTCCTAAAGCTAACATTGTTGTCAGCTAGGCCTGTCTCATGCTAACTGCTGCAGCTTCTGCTCCCAGTGGAAGATCTGAGCTTGGCTTAAGAAATGGCAGCTCCTGGAAAAAAGGGCTGCAGCCTGTTCTGGTGTATAAACCCCCAGTGTGACCATCCAGTATCATTTTGGCATGGTTTCAGAGCCCATCCATAAAAATCTTCCTGGCATCCAACTCACCTGAATAATTTTGATTTTGCTCAGGCTGTTAGAGAGAAAGAACTAAGTCTTCTCTTCTCTTGCTCTCATTTGAGTGGGTAGATGTAAAATCCCAGAGTGATGGGATCAACTTGGTACTTTGTGCAGGTGAATAAGGTTGCAAAGCACGTGCTGCAGGACAGCCACTCATATTGATGTTCAAGCTATTGTGTGTAGGCTTCTGTAGTCCATCCTTTTGACTTCTTTTTCTCTTTTTTTTTCCTTCCTTCCTTCCCATCCTTCTAGGATGAAGACAACCCCCTGGAAAAGGTGACCTTGCAGAACTAGAGGCTTTCTAGGTAGATGCTGGCTCCTCTGAAGGGGGCTAGAAGGACTAACCTAACTAACCTATTCATGTGTGTGGAGACTAACTTGTATTGGAGAGTAAGACAAAGTTTGCTTTGGATTCAGGGTCTTTCCTGCATCCTCTGTTCCTGTTGTCAACAGGTTTTTTTTTTAATTGTCACTGTAACAGCTGCTCTTGTTAGCATCTTTTCTGAGCTCTTAGATTTATATGTGACAATTAAAAAGATATTCTATTCTCATTTTAAAATCAGGACAGTGCAAAACCTTACTGAGCCTGGGTTCACTGTGTAGTCTGGTTAGCTTACTAACCAGAAAACTTGTTTTCAGGAATTATGAAGTCCTGCTGGTGTCCCAGAGGAGAAAGCCAGCTGGTAGTAACAAGGATGTGTGTGCCTTTGTATTTTCTGTGGGACTTTCCTTTCTATTGTACCAGCACTGAAATGCTAATGTCTGTGTTTGATAGGGTGGCACAGGGCTTCTTACCAGGCTCCTGCTACACAGAGAAAAGGAAAAAATATATGCTTTCTCATTCTGCAGCAATGCTAAAATACATCTCATCTTCATTTGGCATTAGAAACCAGGGTGGTGCTGTTCAGAGCAACCCATTTCTACTAAATTTTTGGGCTAGTTGTTTTGCACTCTTCCTAATCATGGAATTGGTGTTGCACCTTTTTTCCTGCATAGACTGCTCTGTGTGTGTGTTAGACAATTCAAACATCCCATCCTGTGCTCTTTTAATTCCTTCTGCTGAAGCACCAGCCCAGTACTGGTAGCACAGCAGATTAATTTGTGAAATTTAACGCTTGGAAAAGAGACCCCTATCACCCATCTCATTAATTCTGGCCTCAGAAGAGTGTGCTCATCACAAGGAGTCCACACTATTCAGATTAGCTCAGCTCCCTCTTGGCAGTGCTAGAGATGATACTGTAGGAAAGATCTGCTGGGGTTATTTGTCAGTGATGGATGGTTCAGGACTCTGCCTAGAGCACTTTTCCATTTATCAGCCAAAGAGACCTCCCACTGATGGGTAAAGTTTTTGTGGACTAGTTACCCAATAGAATTTCTTCCTGATAATTGATGTAAAATTCCCCTCCACTGGCACCAGTCCTTACAGTCATTTCACTGGAACTAATTCCACCTCCATCCAGTGCCCTAAATAATTGATTCCCAAGGTCTGCTGTACTGGGTGGTGGTTGGTCACGTGCTACAGGCTTCTTCTTGCTCCTGGCTGCTAAATTTCATTAAAATAACTAAACTGATGCGACTCTTCCACATGAACAGTTGTTGTTGCTTCAGGGATGTTATGCAATGGTGACTGGCAAGGAAACTTTCCTTAGTATAAAGTGATCCCTGCTTTGAAATCCCTAATTCCTGTACCCTTTATTCAGGGTTGTGTTCTTGAGCATCACAGTCATTCTTTATATTATTTTTTGGTTCGTGAATGCCTGTAAAAGGTAAGAAAATGGTTAACAGGGTTGAGAAATATAACTCATCAGTAAGCTGCTTGTAGCTTTTAATAATATATGCTTAGAAACTTCTGTTAATCATAGCCTAAGTCTCTTCCAAAGCAATTTTTACTGGAACTTTATATTATAGAGTGTGATCCAAAACTTGTTGCACTGTATCCCTCCCTTAGTCATTGCCTGGCCAAGCTGAAATTCTTGGCTTCTTGAATCATCTGTCCGAAGTTGGCCCCTTGGTCCTCCTGATGGCTCATATAACCTTTCTCTGAACTCCCCTTGGGCTCTGCTGAGTGTTACAATCTGAACTCTTCCTGGACTGGGTCCCTTTCCATTTGTGAAGCTGAAGGTCCATCTGGGTTCTCCATGTGAACATACCTGCTCTGAAGCCCTGCCCTCTAGCTGTCTGCCTGCCCCCACTCTTGTTTGGCATCCCCTGGCAAACCACTCAGCTTGGATCTGAATTTTTGCCAGTTGAGTCACTCCTTTGGCTGCACCTTCCAAGCCTGCCTGGGACATTTAGCCAAAGGCTGCGTGAGGCTGATCAGTGCTGTAATAAAAGGTGTACCCTGATAACTCACTTCATTTGCAAAGGCACAACAGGCAGAAGGAGTGTGAGCCTGGCTGTGAGCCAAGGTTTTGCTGGGTTCTCTTTATGGCTTTGCCACAGAATTGCTTTCAGGCCTTAGAGAAGTCACAGAATCGTAGAATGGTTTGGGTTGGAAGGGACCTTAAAGATCATCTAGTTCCACCCCTTGACACCTCCCACTATATCAGGCTGCTCAGTGCCTTGTCCAGCCTGGCCTTAAACCCCTCCAGAGAGGGGGCGTCCACAACCTCTCTGGGCAACCTCTTCCAGTGTCTCACCACCTTCACCATAAAGAACTTCTTTTTTATATCTATCCTGAATCTCCCCTCTGCATCCTGAAATTCAGCACAGAAGGTTGCAGAGGGCCTCTGGTGAGAAGCAACAACCTGCCCTCTACCTGGGGAGATACCAGCTTGGGTTCCAAAACTTCCTGAAGCTAGAGCATTTCCAGACTCCAGCTGACTCACATGGAAGCTGCTTGCAGGTGTGTCTGCACCTGTGATGTAGACATGGCCTGGGGCTTGATAGGATCAGGGCCTTTAATCAGAGTGGTGTTTTCCTGACCCAGTTCTTACCCTTGCACAGTGGTTGGCAACCAGTTCCCAACTCTCATTTTATTGCCTGATCTGGTCCAGATCTGCCCAGTGGCCACCCCCCAAGTGCTTCTCCCCACATCTCCTGCAACTTAAAAATGTTGGCTGAGTATCCCAGCCCTGGCTGCACTCAGGTGGGTGCTCTTTGGGGACGTTATTTGTGTGCAAATAGAATCATGGAATGGTTTGGTTTAGAAGGGACCTTCAAGATCATCTAGTTCCAGCCCCCCTGCCATAGGCAGGGACACCTCCCACTACACCAGTTGCTCAGTGCCTCATCACAGTGGTTTAGATGCTGTGCAACAGCACAACTTCAGAGAGTTATTGGCTTTTATAAGGCAGTCACTTATAATGGAGTCACTTAGAGCCCTTTTTGTGTCTACAACTTGCATGGTGGTAAGATCTGGAGAGTGTTGGTGTGTATCAAGGACAAAAATGCCCCATTCCCAAAGATCTTGTAGTCAGATTGCATGTTTTTTCTCTAGCATCCTGTTCTCCCCTGTGATCTTCAACTTGGATCTATAACTTGCATGGTGGTAAGATCTGGAGAGTGTTGGTGTGTATCAAGGACAAAAATGCCCCATTCCTAAGACCTTGTAGTCAGACAGCATGGTTTTTCTCTAGCATCCTGTTCTCCACTGTAATCTTCAACTTGTGTTGTATCTACAACTTAATGGTGGTAAGATCTGGAGAGTGTTGGTGTGTATCAAGGACAAAAATGCCCCATTCCCATGGTTTTTCTCCAGATGTTCTCCCCTGTGATCTTCAGCTTGTAGAAGATCCCTCACTAGGGGTTAGCTGTGTTTTCTACATGGTGAATTGCCAGAGTTTTGCCTTCTTAGGCATGCAGTCAGAAGTGGGGTGGCCTGGCATTAGATAGCTTTTGAAGGAACTGGCATCTCTGAGAACCTGGGAGGGTTCTCTGAGGCAGATTTTCCTGTAACTGTTGCACACTGTGAATGCCCTCCCATTTGCTTGTTTTTCCTGGGCTGAGCTGAATTTGTCCTTCCATGTCCCAGCATTTCTGCCATCTGTTTGAACTCTTACATTCTGCTGATAAACATCCTCCACCAAAGGGAATCCACATCCAAGGAAGCCCTGGATTTTTTGTTTTACCTGTTTCCATTTTTACAGGGATTGCTTCTTTTTTTTTTTTTTTTTTTTTTTTTTTTTTTTTTTTTTTTTTTTTTTAATTTCCAGTGGTCTTCTGGTTGCTTATAGAAATGCTGGACTCCCAGCCTGTTCTCTAGGACCATTCAACTGGAAATTGGCCAGATTCTCCTGGAAGAATCTAAAAAATGCAGCTGAACTTTTGTTCCCTAATTAGGCCAACTTCCCCAGTGTGAGCCCCAGCACTGCATGGGCTGGAGCTCCCCGAGGCCTTGGGCTGCTTCTCTTCCCTCCCGTGCACCCCGAGTGCCTGGCCAGCAGGGCAGTTATTTTCAGCTCTCTGAGGTTATCTGCTGGCTTTTTGATGACATCGACTAGAAATAACATTTCTAGTCAGCCATGTTTTCCCAGCCCTTCTAGTGGTGTCCTCTCTGCTTGGCTACCTTGGTGTGGGAAGAAGAATCATGGAATAATAGAATAGACTAGGTTGGAAGGAACCTTAAAGATCATTAAGTTCCAATCCCCCTGATATAGGCAGGGACACCTCCCACTACACCAGGATGCTCAATTCCTCATCCAGCCTGGCCTTAAACACCTCCAGGGATTGAGGGGGCATCCACAGACTCTCTGGGCAACCTCTTCCAGTGTTTCACACTATTCATCATAAGGAATTTCTTTCTTCTATCTAGCCTGAATCTCCCCTCTTCCAATTTACATGCATTATTCCTAGTCCTTCCATCCCATATCCTATTAAAAAGTCCTACCCCAGCCGTTCTGTAGCCCCCTTGAGGTAGTGAGAAGCTCCTCTGAGGTTCCCCCCTGAGCCTTCTCTTCTCCAGGCTGAACAACCCCAACTCCTTCAGCCTGTCTTCATAAGGCACTTGCTCCAGCCCTTTGATCATCTTGGTGGCAGAAGTCCTTGGAGGGGCTTCATTACAATCAGATATACGACTTGCTCCTTCTGTGGACCTGCTAAAGAGGTCTAGAAGAGATGGGCTGTTCTTTGCATAGGTCTGGGAATGGAGCCCTATTTGATATCATACATGGCCTGAGATTGGTAGAGACTGTAAGAGTTAGGTGTCTGCTTGGAAACAGTGGGGCTTTTTGACCTACAGCACCTTAATTTGTAGTAGTCAAAACTAATTCATCAGGGCTGTTTGTGGAGTTTTGCTTTTCTTCATTTGGGGGATGCCTGAGGCAAACTGCTGGTGAAGAGGGAAGTGGAGACTGGCCACACTTCTCTGTGGGAAATACTGGATTTAAAAAAAAAACCAGAAAAACACCTAAATACTGTATAAAATCTCACAGTGTTTGTTTATTTGGTACAACATAAATCTCACGTGTTTTAGAAGATGTGGCAGAAATATTGGATGTCCTCTGTTGCACGCTGTCAATGTCATCTGAGTCCCTGCATCCCTGCACTGAGCACTCTGCTGTTTCAAAGGGGTTGTCATGTTGATGAAGGTAAATTAATCCATATTTCCTGACCTGTCTGAGAATTTGTGGGACCCAACGTGTCTGTAATTTGCCTGCATATGTGGTAGGTCCTAAAAGAAATTTGCTGGACCCTCAAGGACCCACAGAGAAGCAACATATAGCTAGCTCCTTCAGAACTGCAGATACGATGTGACAAGAAGGCTGGAAACTTCTGCCTTAATGGGGAAGCTAAATTAGAATTCTACATCTGTCTGATAAGAAGGGGCCTGACTGCAGATAAAGAAGAAGGTAGAGTTTCTGCTCTAAGGCAAGAGAGATGGAATTCAGGCCAGTCTTTTTTTTTTTAAAGGGAGAGATAAAATAGTGATTACGGTGGTAGAATGAAGGTGTTGGTAAGGAAGGTGGCCTGAGAAATAGTGGAGAAGTGACATCATAAAAATTATGAGTAGAGTTTCTGAGAAAGAGAAAAGAAAAAAAAGGAAAGAAAAGAAGAGAAAAGAGGAAAGAAAAGAATTGTGGCCTTGCACAACATTGCATTCTCAATTGTATCTTATGCTGTGGTTTTGGGAATGTGAAAGTCCATGAAGGTGAGGTTATTTACAAAATGACCTCAAAAAGTGTGTGTGGCATCTGACCTTATTACAGCACTTTGCAGGCAACTATCAGAAGAAAAGCTCTTTCTCCTCACCTGACACTTCATGTTGCCTTTCCTGTTGTGAGTGCTCCTGTGGGCAATTCTGAAAGAATTTCCTTATTTATTGCAAGTGGAGTAAAAGAACCTGTAGGTGTGTGAGATGTTTGTCAAGGTCTGACAGACAATTCAGGGTTTCCTGGTGTGTGTGATCAATAGGAAGAGTTCTAACATGGACAACACATTTGAACCAAACCCTTAGATGCCATGGAGTCGTGCCTCAAGACTGGGGCAGACATTCTCATGGCCAACAGGAGGTATCTCAGATCTGGTGGGTAATATTAATGATAAAATTGCAGGTGTAATGGAATGCCCTAGAAATGCTGTATTTTCTCCTAGCCTTGTGGCTTGGGTTCTTTGGTGACATTTGTGTAACCCCATGCACCTCTGCAAAGAGTTGTTATGGCTGTGTGTTGGGAACTTGACCTTCTGGCTATCTGGGAGGTGGTGTGAGGGGAGGAGGGTTGTTTGCATGAGAAGGATCTGTGTGGGAGGGAGTGTGTTTTTGAGGTAGGGGTGTGTGTAATGGGAATAGGGATGTTTCTGTGGGCATGCACACCCATATGTGGTGTGGTTTTTCCCTTTTTTTGCTGGGCTCTGGGTGTGTCCACATCAACCGAATTCAAAATGCTCCTTTTTTGGCACTGTGGCCTCTTCTCTGGCTTGGCATCTTAAGAATCTGGGGGAATCATTTAAAGATCAGAAAACTCCATTCACTTGGGGCCCTGAAGGCTTCACATTCTGTGACATGGTCATTCCAGTCGGCTGAGCTCTGTCCCCTGCGGATGATCCCATATAAGGAGGCTGTTTCCTGCTTTTCACGCTCCCTGCCTGTCCCTCTGCCCTCCTGTGCTCCCTTTGCTGCAGAAAGTTGGTATTTTGGGACTGCAGGCTCCTGCCTCATTCCTGCTCCCTGTTTATTTTTGGAGGATGACTATTTTTGCTCCTATCAGGGAGCTATGCAGGGTCGTGCCCCCTCCTGCAACAGGCAGTGGCTGCCCCTGGCAGACTCTCTTCATTTCCCACACTCACAAACAATGCTTCTGCTTCAGAGAAACAAACAGGGGAGACCTCTACCACCAGGGGTTAGCTCAGCCCCTTCCTCATCTGTGGCAAGGGGTGATCTGGCTTTTGCCAGGGTTGGCTCCACCACACGTGGAAGGTCCCCTCTGTTAAGTCAGAGATCCTCAGGAGTCACCCAGCCCATTCCCTTTCTCAGTAAAAGCTGTGGGACCTACCTGTCCCCCCACCATTGCTCCAGCTTGGACTCTTTCACAGTTAGCATTTTTCCCTGTTTTGGGGCATCTTTTATCCAGCCATCCTTGATGACAGTCCCTTGACATGTCCCCCACTGGGGACTATCAGTTAGGGCCTGTATAAAGTGACATTTCATAGCATCATAGAATAGTTTGGGTTGGAAGAGACCTTAAAGATCATCTAGTTCCAGCCCCCAGCCATAAGCAGGGACATCCCCTACTAGATCAAGCTGTTCAGTGCCTTGTCCATCACTGAGCCCCTCTCCTTTCCCCACTGCTGTGTAAAACACTGAAGGCACTGCTGTATGGGATGCTTCAGGCAGGAGAAACTAACCCCCAAAAATTGCCAGAAGGCAGTGGCCAGCTCCTGCAAGGTGGGAAATCATGGCCCTATTCTTGGAAAATTCCCCTTGTAAGCCCCAGGCCAAATTCTTGTTTTCTCTTGCCACACAAGAAATGCAAGTGAATAACAGGGAGTCTCCAAGCCCCACATGAACTTCCCTGTAGGGTTTCAGTGGTGGGATTCATCTCACCTCATTTTAGAGCTCTTTGGTATGGCTCCTGTGTCTGAAACTGGCATCTAACATTCTATTCCAGGCAATGGGCAAAAGCAGATGCTTTTTAGGAACAATCCTCATGCAAAACAAGATGCCTAAGACAAACTGTCTTGTACTCTATGTTCTCTTTCTAGGCAATGGACAAAGGCAGATGCTTTTTAGGAATAATCCTCATGTAAAACAAGATGCCTAAGACAAACTGACCTGTAAACAATGTAACCTGTGGTACATCCCACTGAAGTGTGGGCAGCAGTAATGAGCAAGTTCCCAGAGAATTGTATTTTGCCAGTACACCACATAGCCTGTGGATCAGTCTGCCACTGTACTCTGTGTCCTGGACAAGTCAAATGCATGCAGACCTGCAACTTGTCAAGATAAAGAGTCTTTTGTTTGCAGAGACACTTTAAAAATTAATCCTACAATATTTGTCTTACTTTTGTTTTATGAATGATGAGCATTTTTAAACGCTGTGTTAGTTGGTGAGTTGTTGCATTCTTATTTCTTGTTCTGTAACATTAATTGCCTTGANTTCCCCTTGTAAGCCCCAGGCCAAATTCTTGTTTTCTCTTGCCACACAAGAAATGCAAGTGAATAACAGGGAGTCTCCAAGCCCCACATGAACTTCCCTGTAGGGTTTCAGTGGTGGGATTCATCTCACCTCATTTTAGAGCTCTTTGGTATGGCTCCTGTGTCTGAAACTGGCATCTAACATTCTATTCCAGGCAATGGGCAAAAGCAGATGCTTTTTAGGAACAATCCTCATGCAAAACAAGATGCCTAAGACAAACTGTCTTGTACTCTATGTTCTCTTTCTAGGCAATGGACAAAGGCAGATGCTTTTTAGGAATAATCCTCATGTAAAACAAGATGCCTAAGACAAACTGTCTTGTACTCTATGTTCTCTTTCTAGGCAATGGACAAAGGCAGATGCTTTTTAGGAATAATCCTCATGTAAAACAAGATGCCTAAGACAAACTGTCTTGTACTCTATGTTCTCTTTCTAGGCAATGGACAAAGGCAGATGCTTTTTAGGAATAATCCTCATGTAAAACAAGATGCCTAAGACAAACTGTCTTGTACTCTATGTTCTCTTTCTAGGCAATGGACAAAGGCAGATGCTTTTTAGGAATAATCCTCATGTAAAACAAGATGCCTAAGACAAACTGTCTTGTACTCTATGTTCTCTTTCTAGGCAATGGACAAAGGCAGATGCTTTTTAGGAATAATCCTCATGTAAAACAAGATGCCTAAGACAAACTGTCTTGTACTCTATGTTCTCTTTCTAGGCAATGGACAAAGGCAGATGCTTTTTAGGAATAATCCTCATGTAAAACAAGATGCCTAAGACAAACTGTCTTGTACTCTATGTTCTCTTTCTAGGCAATGGACAAAGGCAGATGCTTTTTAGGAATAATCCTCATGTAAAACAAGATGCCTAAGACAAACTGTCTTGTACTCTATGTTCTCTTTCTAGGCAATGGACAAAGGCAGATGCTTTTTAGGAATAATCCTCATGTAAAACAAGATGCCTAAGACAAACTGACCTGTAAACAATGTAACCTGTGGTACATCCCACTGAAGTGTGGGCAGCAGTAATGAGCAAGTTCCCAGAGAATTGTATTTTGCCAGTACACCACATAGCCTGTGGATCAGTCTGCCACTGTACTCTGTGTCCTGGACAAGTCAAATGCATGCAGACCTGCAACTTGTCAAGATAAAGAGTCTTTTGTTTGCAGAGACACTTTAAAAATTAATCCTACAATATTTGTCTTGCTTTTGTTTTATGAATGATGAGCATTTTTAAACGCTGTGTTAGTTGGTGAGGTGTTACATTATTATGTGTGGACCTGTTGCCTTAATTGACTTGACTTTGCCTTGGCTGGAGCTGGCTGTAACGTGTCTTTTCTCTTTTGAAGGCTCCACCACCTAAACCCCCACGTCGGCAGGGAGGCTGGGCAGGAGAACCTGTATCAACAACCAACAGGTCAGTTTTTCAACTTATTAAAATAGACTTAGGCATGGAGTAGGTGAACATCACTGGGTGGGCTTTGTTCTCACAGGCATTGGAACAGGTTTTTTCTGGATCTTGTAGATGATCTGGGTATCCAGTATCATTGCAGCTCCCAGACCGTTTGAAGTATTGCTCTTGCTTGGGTTATTGCTTACTCTGGCTATTGATCTTCATAAATTGGCCTGATGGGGCTCAGAACTGTGTACATAGAATCATAGAATAGTTCAGGTTGGAAGGGACCTTAAAGATTATCAAGCTCCAACCTCTCTGCCATAGGCAGGGACACCTCTCACTAGGTCAGGATGCTCAGTGCCTTGTCCAGTCTGGCCTTAAAACACCTCCAGAGAGGGGGCATCCAAAACCTGCTCCTGTGTCTATCTTCATCATAAGGAATTTCTTTCTTCTATCTAGCCTGAATCGCCCCTCTTCCAATTTACATCCATTATTTCTAGTCCTTCCATCCCATATCCTATTCAAAAATCATACCCTAGCCTTTCTGTAGTCCCCTTCAAGTACTGAGAAGCTCCTTTGAGTTCCCCCTGAGCCTTCTCTTCTTCAGGCTGAACAACCCCAACTCCTTCAGCCTGTCTTCATAAGGCAGTTGCTCCAGCCCTTTGATCATCTTGGTGGCCTCCTCTGGACCTGCTCCAACAGCTCAATGTCCTTCTGATGTTGAGGGCTCCAGAACTGAACACAGTAACTCCAGGTGGGGTCTCACCAGAGCCCAGTAGAGGGGCAAAATCCCCTCTCTTGTCCTGCTGGTCACACTTCTCTTGATGCAGCCCAGGATTTGGTTGTCCTTCTGAGCTGCAAGCACACACTGGTGGCTCATGTTGTATTTATCATCCACTGACACCTGCAAATCCTCTTCAGAGCTGCACTCAAGCCACTCTCCACCCAGCCTGTATTTGTGCTTGGGGTTGCCCCAGCCCAGGTGCAGGACCTTGCACTTGACCTTGTTGAACTTGAAGAGTGAAGAATGTGATGAGCCTGTTAAATGCAGGAGCTGGGAGAGAGGATGTGAGTGGTTGTGTCCTTTACAGGAGAGTGACACATGACAGTGCCCTACTGACAAGAAAGCAATGAATGAACCATTCAGGATTTAGTGATCAGCCTTGACAGGAAAGGTGAAATCTGTCAATGTTTGTGTGTGGGGGGGGTATGGTGTAATGGAGATGGATGGAGATGGTCAGCAAGAAGAAATGGGAGGAAAAAGTGTAAAACTTGTGGAGTGTAGTTTGAGAAACCTTATGAAGGACACTTAAAAAAGGGATAGGATACCATGTCATGTCTGACAGCATCCTTTTCATTGGCATTAAGAGTTTTTATTGAAGTGGAGGCTTGTTCTGACTTTGGTTAGTCATATGAGGTATAAGGACTTTATACAACTGTAAAACTGTATTTTCTTTCCTCCAGCTGTGTGTTCTCCCCAAAATGATCTTGTTTTCTTCCTTCAAAAAGTCTGAGGTGCTGGCCTGTAGGGCTGTCTTTGTGATATATCCCAGAGTTGAGCCTTCATGTGAAAAGTCTGAGTCATGGGCTGATGTCATACCAAGTTACTGGAGCTTTGTTGTTTCTCTTTTCTCAGGCTCTGTCTCCCCACAGCTTTTCAACTGATGTGACTCTGTTTGGAAGCCTGTCAAGTTGACTTGCTCCAATTTCACAGATGGAGTTACAATAACATACAATACATTGATAGATTTGATGCAGGTATAAGGACTTTTATGCAGGTCTACCTGAGCCTACAACTTGGGAATTGTCCTGCTTTACATATTTTGCTTTTCAGGACTGAGTGCTAAATTGTATGATTTTAAAAAATTTATTTACTTCATGGATGAGCAGAGTGGTTACAGTTATATTTTTTCGTGTTACATAAATACATCCTGGGATACTGAAGCATTTTATAAAAGCTACTTCTGTGTTATTCTCTCTCCATTTGAAATCTAAGTCTTCAATTCTGTTTCTGACAGATTCAGTGAACTGCAACTGCCACTTGTTGCTTTCCTTGCAGGTATCCTTAAACTCTTTTCTGCTGTTTTTACAGTTAACAACCTTATCACTGTGAAAAGATCACTTGAAATGTGTCTCCTTGTGGCCCATGTTATAGTAGAATTTAATTTGCAACTTGTTTTTCTACCTTTTCTGCTTCTTCTTTGGCCCTTACCTGCCCAGCTCTTATCACACCCAGGTAAACTTCTCACAGTCTTGCTGATTCTCACCATGAAACTACTGCAGTCTCAGACTTGCAAGAGAATAAAAGAGCTCCTAGAGCTTTAATTAGTTTTAAAATTAATTCTCACAGATGGTGTGCATGCAAGATAAAGTGTTTCATTATGAGTTCCCATAGCATTTGCAAGTCTCAAATATTTAACTGCACGATGACTATCAAAATGATGTCTTTTCCTGATAAGTTTTCAAAAGTCAAGTATGGAAAGATTCCTTTGGACCCACAGTACCTCTGCAGTACAGCAGTCATGGCTAAGAGTCTTTCTCTTAGCTCTTTCTCTAATATTAGCAAATAAATGGTGCAAAGTAGTGATGGAAGAAGCTTTTTTCCCTTACTGATGAGGCTTCCAGCACCCAAACTGCTGGATTTATTTAAATCTGTGCTCATAGAATCACTTTCTATGATAAGAGACAATCCTGTTGCTGCCCCAGAAATATTCTGGCCCCAGTGTTAAAGGATGGGGCACCAGCCAAGAACCTAGGTGGCCACTTGGGACCTAGTACCCTGCTGAGATTACGTAAGTTAACAGTAATTACAGCTGGTTTTGCTACAGAAGCAGCTCTCTAACCACTGGATGGAGCCCAAGTGCCATTCTGAACGATGTGCTGATGTCCTTAATGACATCAGTGTTGACACTTGTGACAAGCAAAGCAGAGGTTTATTGTCAGGTTATCTCACGCATCCGAAAGAAGAAGCACAAAGTGCCTCCCAGTGGGGAAAGGAAAAGAGAACTCAGGTTTGCATCCTGGTGAGGGTTTAACAAAGGAGAGGTGCTTCCTGGGTCCATTACATCCCAGCTCCTGCTAATCTCATTGCTCTGACTTTCCTTGTAGAATTTCTTCCATTTTTCTTACAACTCATACCCTATTATTATTTTTATTTCTTTTCCTTCTCCTGGGACACTTCCAGTTTACTCGGGTTCTTGATCCCATTGGTCTTGCAATCAAGCCCTTAAAATCCATGGAGTTCTGCAGGCAGCAGGTGGGATTGTTGTGGAATAAACAGCTCTTTTCAGATGGTCTCGCAAGCAAACTCCAAGTGCTGTTTTCAGTAGGAAGCCACTTCTTGTGCCATCGACCTCCTTTCTTCTCCAGGGATTGTGGCAGTTTAGCAGCAGGAGCTCCAGCTACAACTGAAATGTCTCCTTTCTGATTGTGAGACCACAGAAAGTTGGAATAACCATGGTTGGCTTGTTTAGGAAAATGACTGTGCTCAACTATTTGGGAACAGAAGTAGTGTGTGGTGTCCAGGAACACATTTAACAAGAGGACAACTATTAAGGGTTTGTAGGAAGGAAGGGGATGCATCATGGTGACCTTTTGAGCAAGGTAACTCAGCCTCTCTGTAGGCTCTGGAGGGTGGGCAATGGTGAGATTGCACCCTGGAGCTGGAGGAAGGTTGTTTAAGAGATTAAGGGCTTTTATGATTCCAGATCTCTAGAGATAAGTAAAGTTAAAAACCTCCTGTTTCAAAAATAGGGGCTTAAACTATCCTATGTTGTATCTCTATGAAATGACCCCAGAGAGTGCCTGGTTTATAGAACCTCTAGCCATCCCTGTCTTGCAAGTGGGAGTAGTAAAGTGCTCATAAGTTTCTTCACCTCACAGGGTAGAAGGAAGCTTGTGTCATTGCTTCTGCCCTCTACTCCCATTCCACCGAGGTAAATTTTAGGTTGGGTTTCCCTGTGAAGGAGCAGAGCCAGGTTCCTGCTTCCCACTCTTTGTGTTGCTGTGGATCTCCTCGGTGATGTGATGTGTGTGGGCACAAAGGACCGAGGCTGCCAAGTGAGAGGGCACACATTAGAAGGAGAAGAAAGAAAAGGAAGTCTGATTAAGTTTTGTCTTGAAGTGTCTGTTTTTGGGTTTGTCCCTGCATTGATCTGCAAGGGAATGAGGCAAGTAATGGCCCCTTGGGGACCTTCAGGACTTTCCTCTCAATGTCAGCCGTCATTTTCAATCACCCTCTCCCTCCCAGCCATTAATTTTGGCCCAGGATCATGGGGACTTGTCCATCTATCACTCCTAATTGACACTAAATGATCTGTCAGTTTATTGATGAACGGCAGGAGTGGAATTGTCACAATATATTTTACTTTCTAACAACTCCTCCTGACAATTTTACCTTGTCCATCTCACTCTCCTCACATAAATCTCCATTGGCCTCTCATTCCTTCTCTTGGGCTGAGCTGGTGCCAGCCGCCTCCACGCCATCAGCACACATCAAGGACATCAAGATGGCGGTGTCTGAAATCTGCAGGTCCAGGGTGGGTTCTTTCCCCTCTCTCTGTCTTTCCCCCTCCACCCCTCCACCTCTTTTTCCTTTTTTTTTTTTTTTCTTTAATAGGCTGAATGTTCCAGGAATGCTAACAGGGCTCTTGTCCTCTTGTCCCTCCATGTCATTGCTGGGCTGAGCTCTCCTTGGTGGTGTTTCTGCTCAGGCTCAGGCTGGCAGAAACAGGAAAGTCCCTAAAAGACACAAGAGTCACCTGAGAATCCCTCGGTACCATGACTGATGGGGTTTTTTCCATTTAATCCCATTTAGTGTCACTTGCAGGGGATTCCCATAAAAGGAAAATGCTAGACTTTTGCCCATTCCTGTTGTCTTCAACAGTGCCCAGAGGAGCTGGGAAAAGAATAGGGCTTCTTTCCATTTTCTCTATTTTTTTTCTTCTTTCTTCCTTTTTCTTCTCCTTTCTTCCTTTTTCTTTTTGCTTTCCTTTTATATTTTCTCTGTTTCTAATTTTTTTCTCTTTTTGGCTTTTTTTTTCTTTTTTCTTTCCATTTTCTCCTTTCTTCTTTTTTCTTTCCCTTTCCATTTTCTCTTTTTCTACTTTTTTCCTTTCTTTTTCTTTTTCTTTCTTTCCTTTTTTCTCCTTTTTTCCCCTTTTCTGCCATATTTCTGTTGATTTCTTTCTGTTAGTGAGTTTTCCTCTGCCTCCTTTCTCCTGAAAGGCACTAGCTCTTGCTCCCCTAGCAAATAAAACCTGTATGACAAATAGAGAAAGCAGATGGGATATTTTCAGCAACAGTCCATGTAAGCTGATGAGTTAGCACAGTTTGCTGGGGTTAAATCTTTCTCTTATTGTTTTGATAGAGGACAAAGCATCTTCCTTCCTTAATTCTCTGCACCTCTGAGTGATTTACAGGCAAATTCAGGGGATGCTCTTCTTGCTGTCTCAAATATTTCTCATTTTAAAAAGCTAAACTTTCTTGAAGAACACATATAACTTTTATATCTGTCACAGCCAAGGCTAAAAACTTTTCTGGCCTCTGTAGGTTACCCCTACATTGGCTGTGAAGTCTAGCTTAATGCAGTTTACCTGTGGAAGGAGACCTAAGATGACCTGATCTACTTGCTTGGCCCTATTTTTCCCTTCCCCAGTTCCCTTTCCCATACAGACCCCCTTACTATTACTAAGTACCTAATCCAAGTTCTTAAAAAACCTCCTTTCAGAAGCTGTTACTCTCAGATGACAGCACAAGGTGTCATTCAGTAATAAACTCCTGTTTTTCATTTAAATATTTTCAGTGAGGCCAAGCACTAATAAAAAGTCTTTGACCCACTACTTAGAATCATAGAATAGTTTGGGTTGGAAGGGACCTTAAAGATCATCAAGTTCCAACCCCCCTGCCTTGTCCAGCATGGCCTTAAACACCTACAGGGATTGAGGGGGCATCCACAGCCTCTCTGGGCAACCTCTTCCAGTGTTTCACTACCCTCACCATAAAAGAATTTCTTTCTTATATCCAGCCTGAATCTCCCCTCTTCCAATTTCCATCCATTATTTCTAGACCTTCCATAGAATCATAAGTTTGTTCTTTGTTATGGAAGGAAAAAAATCCAAACAACCTCAGATATTTTTTTTTTATTTGTGTTTTAGTTCCATCTCCTTTAGCAGGCAGTTGTGCTTTCTAACCATGAGGATCAGAAGAGTGCTTTTCCCTTTAAATGGAAACCAAAATGCTCCTGTAACCTCTGGAGTTGTCCCTGGCGGTTACTGGGGGACTGAAGACGTGATCTCTTGGATAGGAGCCCCTGTTCTCAGGGAGCTGAAGATGTGTGGTGGATACCTCTAGAAACTGCAGGGCTGTTTTCCCACACAGCAGGAATTTGTGTTGAGTGTTGTTGTTTTTTCTGTTGCTCAGTGGGAGCTCTGAACTGCTCTGCCAGTGAGCGACTGGGGGAACCCTGGGAACCATGTTATGAGGATGAAGCAGCGAATGGGCTGAGGTTCAGTGTCCCCCAGGAACATTCTCTGTCAGCCTCTTCTTTTGTGCCTGAACTTTGTTGTTTTTATTAAGCAAGTCCATGTAGTCAGACATAGAATCATAGAATGGTTTGGGTTGGAAGGGACCTTAAAGATCATCTAGTTCCAACCCCCCTGCCATGGGCAGGGACACCTCCCACTAGATCAGGTTGCTCAATTCCTCATCCAGCCTGGCCTTAAACACCTCCAGGGATTGAGGGGGCATCCACAACCTCTCTGGGCAACCTCTTCCAGTGTCTCACCACCCTCACCATAAAGATTTTCTTCCTTATATCTATCCTGAATCTCCCCCCTTCCAATTTACATCCATTATTTCTAGTCCTGCCATCCCATATCCTATTAAAAAGTCCTACCCCAGCTTTTCTGTAGCCCCCTTCAGGTATTGAGAAGCTCCTCTGAGGTCCCCCCTGAGCCGTCTCTTCTTCAGGCTGAACAACCCCACCGCCTTCATCCTGTCCTCAAAAAGGAGATGCTCCAGCCCTCTCATCATTTTTGAGGTCTCCTCTGAACCTGCTCCAACAGCTCAATGTCCTTCTTATGTTGAGGGCTCCAGAACTTCAGGGGGGTTGGAACTAGATGATCTTTAAAGGTCCCTTCCAACCCAAACCATTCTGTAATTCTATGATTCTATAAATCTGGCTTTTCCAGACTGCCACAGTCCAGAGAGAGGGACTGGAAACTATAAAAAATGATCAGAGCCCCAAGGAAGTTGCCATGGAATAGCTGAGAAGGCACCTTGTGGCAGTGCTTTCCAGCACCAGCTGCAGTTGTGGTTTGCACACAGCTTTGATGGTTGTTTTTATCCCTTTGAGCCTCAGGAAAGAAGCTGTGGTGACCAAGAGCCACGCAGGGAGAAGTGATCAGTTAGTGCCTATGCGTCATGTTGTCTGTGTCACTTGCTTGTGCCTTAGGGCTGTTGAACAAGCTGCAGCTCGTGGTAGCACATCCACCCACTTGCTGTGGTCATGGGCAATGAAAGAAATAATACCTGAGCGGGCAGGAGAGTACAATGGCCTTTTTTACTTGCTCCTACACCTCAATTACTGTCTGTGCCCTGGAGGTAAAAGGCTTCTTGTCTTCAGCCTTGGGGTGGGTATGGATTTGTATGGCAGTGCAGAGGCAGAGCTGGCCCCTGGGTAACTCCTTAAACAGCCCATCTCTGCTCTCCCTGGTGGATTCACACTCTCTAGACAAAATATATCTCTGAACATGGAATCTTGGAATGGTTTGGGTTGGAAGGGACATTAAAGATCATCTAGTTCCAACCCCCCTGCTGTGGGCAGGGACACCTCCCACTACACCAGGTTGCTCACTGCCTTGTCCAGCCTGGCCTTGGATGTCACCAGGGATGAGACTTCCACCACCTCTCTGGGTACTCTCATGATGAACACTCACGTCCTTCCATTTCCCCCCCCAGT
>VZTY01001661.1:0-35923 GCA_013400935.1 Turnix velox
ATTCTCAGCTATTTATAAGCCAGCAACTCATCCAAAATTTCCTGCCTACTTTGCAATTAAAAAGCTGCAAGATGCCTGGGGATATAAGTTTTATGCATTTAAATGGAGACAAATTTTTTTTGTAAGAACAATGACCTACTCTATGTGCTGTGAGAAAAACTGACACCACTTGCTACAAAAATGCCCCATGAGAGTACAGCAGCGACCCAAGTCCAGCAGCTCCTTTAGTTTGCTCTCACAAAACCCCACCTGGAGCGACTGTGTCCAGCTCTGGAGCCCTCAGCACAAGAAGGCTATGGAGCTGTTGGAGAGGGTCCAGAGGAGACGATGAGGATGATGCGAGGACTACAGAACCTCTCCTGTAGGAACAGGCTGAGAGAGCTGGGACTGTTGAGGCTGGAAAAGAGAAGGGTGCGGGGAGACCTCACAGTTGCCTCCTCCCAGTATTCGAAAGGAAAAGCTGGGAAGCGGCTATTGGCCAGGGCGTGGAGGGACAGGACGAGGGGGAGTGGTGTGAAACTAGAGCAGATTAGGTTACACATTAGAAAGAAGTTCTTCCCCATGAGGGTGGTGAGGCACTGGAACACGTTTTCCAAGGAGGTGATGGAGACCCCATCAGGGCCAAGCCTGCTAAGCCTCTGAGCAACCTCATCTAGTCCAGGATGTCCCTGTTTCCTGCCTCAATGGCTTCTAAAAATCCAACCCTATGATTCTAGCGGCAGTAGCGGCGGAAAGCCCCATAGGTCAGAAAAAACCCGGGAGAAAACCCTTCAGTATCAGGCAGGAGGGGACAACCCGCCGCCTCCCACACACGCCTCCAGCAGGCCCCACTTTGCCGGGTGGAACACGGCGTGAAATAATAAAAGCTTAATGGCAACAAGAGCCATAATCCCGTTAGAGGATGGATGGAGACACAGGGAGCAGCCGGCCGGGCCGTCCCGCACCGCCCCAAGCTGAGGGAGGCGCCGAGGCCGCCCCCCTCAGCACGTGCGGGCCCGCTCCACACACAGGCGGGAGAAGGGGAAAGCGGGAAAAAACCCAAACCAACCGGCTCCGTTCCCTTGGCTGGGATCTCCCAGCGCCAGCGGAGATAGCCGGGAACCAGCAGAGAGACAGCAGCAGCACCAGACACCCTCCTGGGAACTCTTACAGGCTTCTCTCACGGCGCGTCACCCTCCTGCGCCTCCGCATGGCGTCCGCCTGCGGCATCACCTCTCACGGTACCACAGCCCGGCGGGGCCGCGCACACCCGGCCACAGGGGCCGCCGTCGCCCCATCTCCCCTCAGCAAGGGGCTCGGTCCCCACCACACCGCCCGCAGCCCTCACGCTCGGCCCTTACTCAGCGCTGTAGTCTCGCTACCCTCCTCGAGCTTCTCGTTGCCGTCCTCCGGCTCCCGCTCAGCGGACAGCCACACCAGCGAGCCCAGCATGGCCTCCCCACCCTCCTCCGCGGCCATCCTGGCAGCGGGCAAGCCGGTGGCCGGGCGCAGGGAAGGGAATGAAGGCGAAAGAGCGCTGCGCCCTTCCCACGCGCTTCTTAATGGGGAGAGGGGGCGGGGCCCGGCGGAGGCCGGCACGTAGGGCAGGAGAGGAGGCCGGGCCTGCGCTGCCTACACTTCCCACTGCGCTCCGCGGGGCCGCCTCCTCATGGAGGGCTCTGGGCCTTGCCCAGCGCGCCCCGCGGCGGGGCCGGGCCGGGCTTGGGGCCGTTGGTGAAGGCGAGCGGTTGGGCTCCGCTGCGCCCAGCGGAGAAGCCACAAGTCCCAGAGTAGCACCGCTGTCGGGATTTTTCTGATGTGTCTTCCGGCGTGACGAGCTGAGGGCACAGAGCCGCTTCAGCACCGGCTTCCTGGATGGGAAGGTGCGTGAGGGCTGCCCGGCTGAGGGAGGGAGTCTGCCCGGCTGAGGGGGATCTGCCCGGTGTGAGGGGGTCTGCCCAGTTTGTGAGGGGCTGCTCTGCCCCGGGGAGGGGTACTGGCCACCGCCGGGAGGGGTATGGAAGGCCGCCCTGTGTATGAGGAGGGGTTCTGGGTGTTCTCCCGCATTCACGCCCGTGAGCCGCCACGGAGCTGCCGTTTCTCCTTCAGTCGCTTTATGTGTCCCCTGCTGGAGGCTGCCTTGGAGCCCCGTGTTTCCTTCTTGCTTGTCTGTGTAGGAAGTTGACTCGCCTCTGGGGCTTTGGGGGCTTCGGTGAGGTTTTATTCATATCCTTCTTAAATCTCTTGGTGTCGGTGCGCGGGGGTGAAGGTGTTGCGAGGTGTCGTGATATTGTCTGAGTCTCATGGGAGGCCTGAGTCAGGAAGTTGAGAGTGCTTTAAAACTCAGCGGTTATATATGACCTAAGTAGGTTTGTCGTTTATTTATCTGGTGCGTTTGCTGGTACGAATTACGTGTCTCTGGAGCAGAAGATGAAGTGATTGATAGGTGTTTTTCTTCTGTAAAGTTCTCTTAGCGGTGAGGTGAGAGTAATTAACCCAGCTCAAGTTTGCTGTGGGTCTGTAAAGAGAAAACAGAAGAGGAATGGTTGGTTTTTTGTTTTGTTTTTGTTTGTTTGGGATTTTTTTGTTTGTTTGGTTGGGGTTTTTTTGTTTGGTTGGGTTTTTTTTTCAACGTCTATGTAGCTAAATTTTGGGGTTTATACTAACTGGTAATAATATCTTGCAATAAATAACAACGGCATCACTTTTTTCTTTAGGATTTGAAGATGTCAAAAAAGAAACTGAAGAAATTAAGTGGAAAGGAAGACTGTTTGGATGGCCAGGATGACAAAGTAGGATCGGTTATGTTGTTATTGCTATTTTAATTTCAAAGTTCAGAAAAAGAGTGTAAATTGTTTATCAGTCTTGTAAAAGGAGGATATGAATCTGATTTAAAGTTGGGGTGGTTCAGACGAGCAGGAGAGTTAAACTACTCCAGGCTTTTTTCCAGAGGCTATGAGTAATGTGCAGATCAGAAAATATGAGAATTTAAAATTATTTTAGTATATCATCCTGGTGAAGGAAAGTGAATCTTAGAACTGATACCAAAATTACTGCTGTTTTCCTGAGTTATTTGTCTTGGATATTACACTGTAATTTTCTGATTTATTACAAATTATACATTTTGTACAAATTGCAAACATTTCTCAGGTATTTCCTTATATCACTGAAACAGAAATGAGTGACCATAATTCTTAGTGGGTTTTGGTACCTATTTGTAATTACTGCTGCATTGCTTCTAAAATGCAGCTATTACAAGGGAGATGATCTTCCTGGTCGTGTGTGTATGTACCTTCTCATTCTTTTTTTATTTGTATCCCCTTCTGGGAAGTTATTTCCTAACAATACTGTAATATATACCAAATAAAACCACTCCTCAGTTTGCTATTTTTCCCCCTCCTGAATTTGTTAAGGAATGTATGAAAGGAAGCTTTTAACTGTCTTATCATAAATGTCTCAAAAATCTTTCTAGACAAATGTGATCGCATGAACTCATAAATGTAGTTATACATGTTAGAAAACTTTGCTGGTGTAGAAAATGTTGTTCAAAGCCAGATGATTGTAACTGCTTGCTTTTCTCCTGAGAAACTTGCTTTTCAATTGCTCTCGACCACTCACTTATCCTAAGGTGTGGTGTTTTAGGTAGGTTGGCTTGTTTTTTCCTACTTCTCTAATACAGAGGGGAAAAAAATTTGGCTTTAAATATTGTCCTCTAGATCTATTGCAGTTGCAAGTTGAAGAATACAGAGTTTTAATTGTTGCATGATTTCAGATTTCTTGAGACAGTGTTAAGTGTTGCTGTACGCAGATGGTGGCCAGCACATGTAACAGGGAGAATCCAAACTACTAATTGCAAAAGGATGAGGATAGCTCTGAGTAGTACAGAGTGTTTCTTCAGTGTGATCACAGTGTGACTAAGTGGTATCTTCAGCTCTTTATGGTTGAGCAGTATTATATTTAAGTGCAATTTTGTTGGGGCTTGGGTAGGTTTTTTGGTGGGGTGTAAGCATGACCTTAAGCCTTTTTTTAAGAAAACCTTAAGCCTGTTTGGCTTTTAGCAAACGGACACATAATAAATATGAAGGACACTTTTTTATAGAGTACACCGAAATCGATCTGCAGAGAGCTGTCTGGAGAAGTCAGAAGTCAGCTGCCTCTTGGTAACAGGCCTGGATTTGTAGAATTGTAAACAGAACACCGAAACCAGTCCTCTCTAAGAGGGCACTTAGCCCAAATTGATAAAGCTAAAAGGAAACTAACAGTAGGAAAGATCACCAAATTAAGTGAAAATCTGGCAATTATAGAATCATTGAATAGTTTGGGTTGGAAGGGACCTTAAAGATCATCTAGTTCCAACCTCCCTGCCATGGGCAGGGACACCTCCTACTAGACCAGGTTGCTCAGTGCCTCATCCAGCCTGGCCTTAAACACCTCCAGGGATTGAGGGGGCATCCACAGTCTCTCTGGGCAACCTCTTCCAGTCTGTCACCACCCTCTCCATAAAGAATTTCTTTCTTATCTCCAGCCTGAATCTCCTGTCTTCCAATTCATTATTCCTAGTCCTTCCATCACATATCCCATTAAAAAGTCCTACCCCAGCCTTTCTGTAACCCCCTTCAGGTAATGAGAAGCTTTTCAGAGGTCCGACCCCCAAACTTCTTCTCCAGGCTGAACAACCCCAGCTCCTTCAACCTGTCCCCAAAAGGGAGGTGCTCTGCCCTCTCAGTGACTCTCTTCTGGACCTGCTCCAACAGCTCAATGTCCTTCTTCTGTTGAAGGCTCGAGAATTGGACACAGTAACTCCAGGTGGGGCCTTACCAGAGCCCAGTAGAGGGGCAAAATCACCTCTCTTGACCTGCTGGTCACACTTCTCTTGATACAGCCCAGGACTGGGTTGGCTTCTGGGATGCAAGCACACATTGCTGGCTCATGTTGAGTTTTTCATCCACTGACCACCCCAAATCCTTCTCTTCAGGGCTGCACTCAAGCCATTCTCCACCCAGCCTGAATCATGTGAGTTTTGGAGGTCTTCCTACAGCAATTTGCAGTGATGTTATTCTTGGTTGCAACAACCTTTAACAGCCTCCTGTGTTGGGGTTTCATTTGGTTTGCTGCTGTTACACCTCCAGAACCTGCCACAGGCAGAAGCTTTCAGAATGTCCTTAATTCATTAGGACTCCACTGGTTTCTGTAGCCTTTCTGTTTTTAAATGAAGTGCTTTCTAATCTGGAAGTAAAATAGCTAAGTCCTCATAGGCTTTAGGAGTTCTCTCTGTCCAGGGAAAAAGTCTCTGCAGCTGTGACACAATAACCTCACTGAGGCGGCACCACCCAGCTATTGGAGAAGTCAATTATTTGTAAAATGATGTGCTGTTTGCAGCTTCCTTATCTGAAGTAATCCATGTGTTACCTGTGTTGTAATTTCTTACACCCTGCAGGTAGTTTTTGGAAAACCAAGTTGTATAACCCAAAGGTATATAAAAATTAACTGCCTCGTTGGGCAGAGTTCACATAAGCAGAGCCTGTCCTTTTGCTGCTCTATGTTCTGTCCCAAAATGGTGATGATAAACTGATTTATTTCTCTTCTGGCCTGACTGAAGTTGCCTTCAAGTTATGCTGCAACATGGAAGTGACACAGCTCTCAATATAGATGTTCTAATAGTGAACTGTTTTCTAAATAGTTCAGGTTTTTCCTTTGGGGGTTATTTTTACTCTCAACCAGGCCTACCTAACTGCAGTTTGACACTTTTCTACCTTGTCAGTGAATTTGAAGAGGATTAATAAAAAGGTTGTTCCTCACAAAAACTTCCCATCCAAATAACCTCTCTTTGGTCTTAGCTAGGGAGTAGTTGGAAGCTGTATTCAAGTCACTTTCCTTTTCCTGAAAGATGAAATAATACAAAAATGTCTATTTCACCTATCCTACAGTATGTGAAATGTACAAATCCTAAATGTGTTTAAATGGTTGGACTTTATTTACAACCTAGGACAGTGTGCCACATCCAGTTTTTTCCCTTGTGGTGTTCTTAAATACAAGACAATCTGAATACTGAATTATAGCATGGTACATAGCTACTTTTTTCAACCTTAAGTTGTCCAAAATCGTAGTGAAACTAGCATAAAATAATAGCTTATTGCATCTTATGAAGGTTTTTTTTAACTGTAGTTTCCTTTATAAGTCTTCGGATTTTTTTCCTTCTTTCAGAGCTCTGAAGACACACAATCTTATAACCGTGCTATGAAAGGAGAGACAGAACTTCAGAGGTAAATTCTTATTCAGTCACTAAATGGAGCTACTTAAAGCAGTTACAGACTTTTTTTTAAATATTGAACTTAAGAATTTTGCTTGACCTGTTCACCAAATAAATATTTTATTTTGACTGTTGAAGTGTTGACATTGTATTAATGAGTGCATTCTTTCAAATGCACTCATAAAACTCTTTGAGGAGTTTGAGATGGGTGAGAAGGCAGGGTTCAGGACTTTGTTACTAAATCCAAACATATGCTACTGGACTTGAACTACAGTAGGAGTTGGGTCCTTCTAAAACTGCTCTCATAAAAAAGATCAGTTACTTTGTTTTCAGTACTACCTTGTTGGTCTCAATTGCATATTACATGCTTTGTAAGTAAAAAGGACTCAGAGATGCTGGAGGGTATAATCCATAATTTCTGTAGAATGTTTCTGTATCAGTTATTCCTTTTCTGAGTTCTCCAGACTGTTTATCCTGCATTGTTTGGAAACTGTGCAGCATTTGATGCTGTGCAGGCAAGCCAAATTGCTGCATGCTTGGTTTTTAGGGTGACATACCTGTTATCTCCTCAAACTGCTGTTAAAAATTACATGTGCAATAAGATGTAACTGGACTTAGCAGAGCATCCCTCAAACCAATAGATAGTAAATGCAGGAAAAGCTTTTTCTCAGATTTGTAAGTTAAAATAGCTGGACAGTTAGGAAAAATGTAAATATTGAAAATGTAAATATTAAAAATAGTTGAATTATTTTAAGGAATAGATGTTGCTTCAATTTCATACTTAAAAGCATATGATCTATATTGTTCCTATGATCCGTATTGTTCCTTAACATTAATTGAGCTATATTGCATTACTTTTTTTGATGTTTCTTGTAGATTCAAAATAGAGAAAGATGGGCAAGAGAAGAAGAAAGACCAAAGTTCTAGTATTTCTCATGGCATTGAAGGAAGATCCCAAGAAAAATCTCCAAATGGGAGCAAAATCACTCCTGCTGAAAAGCAAAATAAAATTGTTATCCAGTTTAAAGCCAAAGAAATTAAACATGGAAAAAGTACACGCACTCCTGATGCACTGGCTTCTAGTAGGAGAAGTTACGACAAAAGTAATTTTGATGGAATGGAAGGAAAAAAACTCTGGCATAGTTTTGCACTTCAGAGGGACAAGGCCCTAAAGAGAAAGGCAGAGAAAGCTGAACTCCATAAACTGAAGTTAAAAGTGGAACAAACTTTGTTGGATAAACTGAAGTCATCCGAGTACAGTTCACATGTACCCCATAAAAAGGCAGATTCATCAAAAAAACAGAGTGAAGATTTTAGAATTCCAAAAAAGCCATCTGACAGCTCTCTGAGGACTATACATGATGAGAGACCTTTCACTGAGAAGCCAAGTATATTACCCAGGACTTATGAAGAAGAGTACAAAGAAAAATATAGGGAGTTTTCTAACAAAAAACAGCATGTGAAGAAACACTCACCATCACACTCTTCTACTGAAACATCACAATGGGACTCCTGTAAACGGAACAAGCGGGAAGGTGATTCTGATCGAGCTACAGGGGATTTAGGGGCTGAACAGAGGGACTTTGAATCCACAGCAGTATGTTTTAAGCAGGTAATGAGAACACAATTCTTATTTTGCAGGTGTAAGTTTCAGGCCAGTTTCTGAATGGCAGGCAGCTTTTATATAAGCAAGTTGTCTTCTTGCAGATTTCAACCATGATTTCCTGGCTAACTAGAAGAATTTCTGATACTAGTCTAAACCATATTAAAATGGTTAAACTAGAATAATAATGACCTTGCATGTTAAGGCTGTGCCTGTGCATTTGCTTTTATAGCTTTGCTGCTGAGGGTGTGGAATACTTCTGTTTAGGTATAAGTGAACAGACTTTTTTGAGATGGTTATGGTATTTTGGAATTAATAGAATCATAGAATAGTTTGGGTTGGAAGGGACCTTAAAGATCGAGTTCCAGGTTCCACTGAGATAAATAAACTGAACCAATGAAAACTTGCTCATTGCTGGGAACACAATACCAGGAGAGTATGTTCTAGATCAAGGACTAATTTCCTGTAGAACACCACATTTTGTTGTAGCTGGTTAGTTTCAAAGTTCTAGCTTGTGTTTTCTTCTGCTCCTCAGGTTTATCTGGAGTGTGGTTACTTTTTTGTTGTTATGCTCATTCATGAGCCTTGCATCTTGATTTCTGTTCATGCTATGGTAGCATGATCATTTTGTCTGCACACAAAGATAATGATTGCATACAAAATGATGGAATCATTGAGGTTGAAAGGCACTTCTGGAGATCATCTAGTTCAGCTCCCGTGCTCAATCAAGCAGGGTCAGCAGGTTGCTCAGGACTGCCCAGTCCAGTTTTTAATATCTCAGTGGATAGAGTCTGCACAACCTCTCTGGGCAGCCTCTTCAAGCACCTTCACTGTAAAAAAGTGGAGGTTTTTTTGTTAAGATGGTATTTGCTTTTTCAGTTTGTGCCCATTGTTTTTTCTCCTGTCTCAAGGCACTGCTGAAAATCTGATTCCATCTTCTTTACGCCCTGATTGATGGGATTTCCCCTTCTTCAGGCCAAACATTCACAGCTCTTTCAGCCTCTCATATGACAAGCTTGCATCCTTCCATTATCTTAGTGACCCTGTACTCAGTTCCCTCCCTCAAATTCACATCTATCTTTTACTGGGAAGACCAGAGCAAGAATAACGGAGTCACAAACCTACAAGAGATTGGATAAATAGTCTTACTGTGTGAAGCACTGTATTTATTTTAAAAGAAAGCCATCCTTCTAAGGCATTTTGGAGTGATACTGTAGATGCTTTATCATGGATATGAAACATTTACCTTAGAGATTCAGTTCACTTGGAAATATCCAGTGTTCTCTAAAAAGCACCATAAAGGACTTACACATCTTTTATGTTTCTGGAACTTACATGTCTTTAATTGTTTCTAGAATTTTGAGGTTCCATCCACATCTGACTCCTGCCAAGGTAGAAAGGACATCAAGTCTGTTGAAAAGGTTAGTGATGCTCTTGTTTAAGACTAAAGAGCAGTATTCTGAAACTCCTGACTTGTTCATCCCTGATGTTTCATTGTGGTTTTTTTTAATTCCTCCTACAGAGCTTTGAAGTCTTTCCACCCCTTCAAGAGAGTCAGAACCTAGAAACGGACCAAGAGGTAAGTAATGCTTTACTTTAACACTTCCAAGTGGTGTTAAAAACTTGAAGCACTGAGGTTATGTAACTCTACAGTTCTGTGATCTTTCCCAGTACTTTGCATTGTTGGCTGGTGATCTGTGCTTCAAAAAAATGTGGAGTGTTTTTTTAATCAAGTACTAAACAAACTTGCTAAAGCACTGCTAATCAGGAGCTTGCTAGTATAGTAAGATAGCCTCACTGTTATTTTCTGCAGCATAGGGGTTGCTTAAATGGTTCCTTACATATGCTACTTATCATAGAATCATAGTTTGGGTTGGAAGGGACCTTAAAGATCATCTCAGTGCCTTGTCCAGACTGGCCTTAAACTTNACTTTGAATCCACAGCAGTATGTTTTAAGCAGGTAATGAGAACACAATTCTTATTTTGCAGGTGTAAGTTTCAGGCCAGTTTCTGAATGGCAGGCAGCTTTTATATAAGCAAGTTGTCTTCTTGCAGATTTCAACCATGATTTCCTGGCTAACTAGAAGAATTTCTGATACTAGTCTAAACCATATTAAAATGGTTAAACTAGAATAATAATGACCTTGCATGTTAAGGCTGTGCCTGTGCATTTGCTTTTATAGCTTTGCTGCTGAGGGTGTGGAATACTTCTGTTTAGGTATAAGTGAACAGACTTTTTTGAGATGGTTATGGTATTTTGGAATTAATAGAATCATAGAATAGTTTGGGTTGGAAGGGACCTTAAAGATCGAGTTCCAGGTTCCACTGAGATAAATAAACTGAACCAATGAAAACTTGCTCATTGCTGGGAACACAATACCAGGAGAGTATGTTCTAGATCAAGGACTAATTTCCTGTAGAACACCACATTTTGTTGTAGCTGGTTAGTTTCAAAGTTCTAGCTTGTGTTTTCTTCTGCTCCTCAGGTTTATCTGGAGTGTGGTTACTTTTTTGTTGTTATGCTCATTCATGAGCCTTGCATCTTGATTTCTGTTCATGCTATGGTAGCATGATCATTTTGTCTGCACACAAAGATAATGATTGCATACAAAATGATGGAATCATTGAGGTTGAAAGGCACTTCTGGAGATCATCTAGTTCAGCTCCTGTGCTCAATCAAGCAGGGTCAGCAGGTTGCTCAGGACTGCCCAGTCCAGTTTTTAATATCTCAGTGGATAGAGTCTGCACAACCTCTCTGGGCAGCCTCTTCAAGCACCTTCACTGTAAAAAAGTGGAGGTTTTTTTGTTAAGATGGTATTTGCTTTTTCAGTTTGTGCCCATTGTTTTTTCTCCTGTCTCAAGGCACTGCTGAAAATCTGATTCCATCTTCTTTACGCCCTGATTGATGGGATTTCCCCTTCTTCAGGCCAAACATTCACAGCTCTTTCAGCCTCTCATATGACAAGCTTGCATCCTTCCATTATCTTAGTGACCCTGTACTCAGTTCCCTCCCTCAAATTCACATCTATCTTTTACTGGGAAGACCAGAGCAAGAATAACGGAGTCACAAACCTACAAGAGATTGGATAAATAGTCTTACTGTGTGAAGCACTGTATTTATTTTAAAAGAAAGCCATCCTTCTAAGGCATTTTGGAGTGATACTGTAGATGCTTTATCATGGATATGAAACATTTACCTTAGAGATTCAGTTCACTTGGAAATATCCAGTGTTCTCTAAAAAGCACCATAAAGGACTTACACATCTTTTATGTTTCTGGAACTTACATGTCTTTAATTGTTTCTAGAATTTTGAGGTTCCATCCACATCTGACTCCTGCCAAGGTAGAAAGGACATCAAGTCTGTTGAAAAGGTTAGTGATGCTCTTGTTTAAGACTAAAGAGCAGTATTCTGAAACTCCTGACTTGTTCATCCCTGATGTTTCATTGTGGTTTTTTTTAATTCCTCCTACAGAGCTTTGAAGTCTTTCCACCCCTTCAAGAGAGTCAGAACCTAGAAACGGACCAAGAGGTAAGTAATGCTTTACTTTAACACTTCCAAGTGGTGTTAAAAACTTGAAGCACTGAGGTTATGTAACTCTACAGTTCTGTGATCTTTCCCAGTACTTTGCATTGTTGGCTGGTGATCTGTGCTTCAAAAAAATGTGGAGTGTTTTTTTAATCAAGTACTAAACAAACTTGCTAAAGCACTGCTAATCAGGAGCTTGCTAGTATAGTAAGATAGCCTCACTGTTATTTTCTGCAGCATAGGGGTTGCTTAAATGGTTCCTTACATATGCTACTTATCATAGAATCATAGTTTGGGTTGGAAGGGACCTTAAAGATCATCTCAGTGCCTTGTCCAGACTGGCCTTAAACTTAAGGAGAGCTTAAACACCTCCAGAGAGGGGGCATCCAAAGTCTCTCGGGCAGCCTGTTCCAGTGTCTCGCCACCCTCACCATAAGGAATTTCTTTCTTCTCTCCAGCCTGTATCTCCCCTCTTCCAATTTACATCCATTATTCCTAGTCCTGCTGTCACATATCCTACTAAACAGTCCTACCCCAGCCTTTCTGTAGCCCCCTTCAGGTATTGAGAAGCTCCTGTGTGTTGCCCCTGAGCCTTCTCTTCTCCAGGCTGAACAACCCCAACTCGTTCAGCCTGTCCCCATAAGGGAGTTGCTCCTGCCCTTTGATCATCTTTGTGGCCCTCCTCTGGACCCGCTCCAACAGCTCATTTTTCCATCCCCTAACTTTCCAGTTGGAAATCATTCATATTTTTTAAATATCAGGAAACTTCCAGTCTGTGTGTAGCAAAAAACGAAGCAATGCTTCTTGGGTACTGGATAGAAAAGTCGTGTTTAGATGTCTTTTGTGGACTTTTTGTAGTGGAGGATGTGCAGGAGGTTCTCATTGCACTACCTTTGCTGTCATGGCTTTAAATGTGCTGCTTTAATGTAGCAGCATTAATGCAAGAATATCTTTTTTTTGTGAACCATTCATACAGGATTTCTTTGGATTGGTCTCATCCATGCAAATTTTTTTCATTATAGATGCAGATAGTTGAAGATCTGCAGGTTGCTCGTGCTCAGAAACACATGGCTCTGTCTGTTGTACAGACCTGTGGAGAGCTTACAAGTATGGAAATAGATCTCCCAGAACAGGATTTAAATATTTCTGCTGGTATGTCCTATGCTGGTTAAATGTCTGAGTGAAGAGTACCCAACTGATTTTTTTTTTTATGATGCTTTGTTTGTTTATTTTTCCTCCCCAGAGGCTTTTACTTCTGGTCTGAACATATTAGTGGTGATAGACACAAATATAATGATTAGTCACCTCGAGTTTGTCAAATCCCTGAAGTCTGAGGATATACCAGGTATGTGAATACATGATGATCTACCAAACATTTTAAGAAAACAGATGTAAAACTTCAGGCTGAGTGAGGGGAAAAAAATAAACCTGGACTTAAAAAGACAGCATAGAGGCAGAAGGCTCACACTTAAGAGGCTTGTTCTTGGCTGCCTTTTAAAAAAACTTCAACCATGAAAGTAGAACTTATGGTGCTTTTCCCTGCTTATCTACATAGGATAATAGTTTGTGTTTCTAGGAGTTCTTAGTGATGAGTAAATCTTATTTATTTTAGGTAATAATTTCTACCATTCAGTTTGTTGCTAGTGATGTTTTTTACTCTCTTTTTAGTTTGGGGTTTTTTTTTTAATCTATATGCATTTAAAATCTGAAAAGTAGTGCTTTATTTCTGCCTTGGTGTAAAGGTCTCAGATTTCATGAGATATGTGAGCAGTTTCTCAGGAATTTAGACTGTAGACCCTGGCTTTAATATCTTCTGAAACTTTTAGTGATTTAACACCAGTAGGGTTATGATTGAGCATGTCAGTAGTTGTTAAATGTTTTTGTAATCTGTCAGAGTACTTGGGATGCTTTTATTCTTTTAGTTCATGAATAAGCTCATTCTGATCACATGGTAAATAATAAGGGCCTGAGTAATTTTCAGAGGTGTGTCCAATTCTATTTCTCTTTCCCATGTTAGGAATGGTTTGTGTACACTGGGATGTCTTTTTCAGAATATTGCAGTTCCCAATTTCTGGTCCTGAACCCATTAGCTTCAGATGATTGCTGGTTCCTGACCTATTTATTACAAAGCAGATGGATAGTAATGTATTTTTTAGTAACTATATTTTCACAAGATAAATGAGAAAGAAAAGAGTTGAAGTACTTGCAGGTGGACCAACAGAAAAGGCATGAAATTTCTGATTTACCATGTATTTAATATATAACAATTTCCAAGTTTAAACTCTTCTTGCCTGCAAATACCATGGTCCAGTGTCCAGAGTTCCTGATCCTTGCTTAGGAATGCTGATTGGCAATTAGCACAAATTAGCATCCTTTTATTTGGTGTTTGTTTTGGCACAGTAATCATTGTGTTTTTTCAGATATTTTCAGCCTGTTATTTCAGCTGCTGTCACCTTGCTGTAGCAACTTACAGTGAGCACCTGACAAGATGATAATGTTGCAGATATGTTTTCTAATATTGCTGCATGCTATTATAAAAGTTTTACTGTTGATTAAAATTACATCTTCCTTTTGTTTGCCTAGTATGATTCTTACTTGTAAGCAATGTAATTTTGAGTTATTTTAGAAAGATGGAATTTAACATTTTCTAGTTGATCATTTTTTGATGCTAGGTACTATTAAGCAGTTATCTGTAATAGTTTCTGTGGCTCTTCAAAATGTCTTTGTCTTTTGGTTGCCTTTTTTTCCTTCCAGGTGTTGACAGACTTGCATTAATAATTCCCTGGGTTGTTCTGCAAGAGTTGGACAACTTGAAGAAGGGGAAGGTGTTGCAGCACGTTCGGGACAAAGCTATCCCTGCAGTCCACTTCATCTACATGTGTCTGAAGAACCAAGATTCAAAATTGTGGGGGCAATCCATGCAGCTTGCTTCTCAAAAAATATGTAAGATAAATGCAATCAATTTGTTTTGGGTATTTAATCCTTGCATTTCATTTATGAACCCTAGGACTAGATTTTAACAGCATCTTTGCTGCAGTTTGCTGATTAGAATTAGCTTATAGCCTGCACCTATTATTTAGAGCATATCTTAGGCTTTAGTATGCAAATACCTGGTTCAGATTCATGCTCTGTTCACTGTTGTTTTACTTGTTTCTCATTTTTATCTACATCTGCTGGTACTCAAATTTACATGTGGTTTGATTTTTTTCTGGCAAAATCAGTTTGAATGGAGTAGCATTTAAGAATTCAAAGCTCAGACACTGTTTAGATTACACTTCTCTGTCCTTTTTCATTACATTTAAAAACAGTAACATGACTACACCCAGGTAGTTCTAATGTTGAGTTACTTCTGAATGTGTCAGCACTGTCTTAACTGAATTTGCAGATGGCCTGAGTGATGAGAACAATGATGATCGTGTTTTGCAATGTTGTCTGCAGTATCAGAACCTCTTTCCTCAAGCTGTTGTTGTACTTTGCACGTAAGTAACTGTATGATTTTGGGGCTCTTACAAGGTTTAAATTAAACTCATGCCAAATGCACTGTGTTCACAGAACCACAGAATGGCAGAGTTTGAAAGGGACCTCAAGAGATCATCTAGTGCAATCTGCCTGCCTGAGCAGGAACACCTAGCTCAGGTCACACAGGAAGGCATCCAGGTGGGGTCTGAATGTCTCCAGAGCAGACTCCACACCCTCTCTGGGCAGCCTGTGTCACTCTTCTGTCACCCTCACTGTGGTAAAGTTTTTTCCCATATTTCTGTGGATCTTTGCACCCATTAGCCCGAGTCCCATCATTGGAGGTCACTGAGAAGAGCCTGGCTCCATCCTCTTGACACTCACCATTTACATATTTACAAATATGAATGAGGTCACCCCACAGTCTTCTCCCAGCTAAAGAGACTCAGCTCCCTCAGCCTTTCCTCATAAGGGAAATCCTCCTATCCTTTAATTGTCTTCGTGGCTCTGCACTGTACCCTCCAGCAGTTCCCTGTCTTCCTTCAACTGAGGGCCTCAGAACTGGGCACAATTTTCCAGATGTGGTCTCACCAGGGCAGAGTAGAGGGGGAGGAGAACCTCTCTGGACCCACTGACCCATGTCCCTTTTAATACATTGCTGGCTCATGGTCATCCTGCTGTCCACAAGGACTTTCAGGTCCCTTTTCCCTACAATGTTCTCTAACAGGTGAGCTGAGTTTATACTGACAGATAGGTTTGTTCTTGTTAGATTTCATTAAATTTCTCCCTGCCCAACTCTCCTGTCTGTCTTGGTCAAAATCATATCTTAGAATTAAGAGCTATTTCTAAAGTTTGCTTTTTGAAGGGTTAGTCACTCTCTTAAAAGCTCAGGGTAGAAGGATGTGAGAAAACACAAAATTTGTAAAATTATTCACCTTCATCACAAGGCATTATTTTGCTGCATAGGTGTTCTTTCTTGAAGCAAACTTAGGGGACAAAACATTTTTCCATGTGTTTGGTTTTTCTTTTGGAATTTATTAATTTTTTTCATTTTCACTTTTATTTACATTATTCACATTTATTCACTTTATTTCATTTTCTTGGTTTGTTTTTTGAACCGCTTCTAATTACTTGAGAAAAAAACCTCTACATAGTGAAGCTCGTAAAATAAACTTGTGTGTTACTACTATGTAGTAATGTCAGTTTTGTGTCAACAATCAATTCTTTTCTCCTAGGGATGATAAAAATTTATCTAACAAAGCCATTGTGAGTGAGGTGAAGGCATTCTGCAAAGCTGATTTGGTTACTGCTCTCCAGAATCTAAATGTTAACAGGCAACAGACCTGTGTTGAGCTGCAACAGTCAAAACGTGGTAAGTTTGGTTTAGGTGCATTTAATATATTGGGTTTTTAGCCACGTAATAACCAGTATAGGATACTGAGAATAATTTCTATTATAACTTCAGTTTGCATATGCTTTGATTCTTTAGGATGATGCTTTTTGTTTGGGACATTTTTGTTTGGAAAGCTGTATGGTTTGTTGTGTGGTTTTCTAAAAATTTAAGACAGTAAAACACCTGGCTCTTAGAGTTCTGGGAAATTCAAATTTTTGTTTTGTAGGAAAAAAACATTGTTTGCAGTCATTTAAAAAGTGTCCAAAACTTCTTAGGACTGAGAAGAGTTTTTTTCAGTCGAGCTAGTTTGGGTCCTATTATTACTATCTGTGGAAATCAGCGTGCTGAGATCACTCCTTACATTTTATACTCATGCATTTACTGGTATCCCAAAGAGTCTGATTCTTGGGTTGCCAGTTCATTTCTCCAAGGTTACAAATACAGCTTCAAGTGCTAAAAGTGATCTTATACTTGCTGATAACCCCACTGGTTGTATGTGATGTAAGTTATATAAGGAATGTGGAGTAAGGTCATAAACGAGTGATGCTCTGAGGAAATTAATCTTCTTGTTAGTACCTCATAATTAAAAATACAATATAGTTGGGTATAACTAGAAACATGTGAAATCTAATTAGATGTAGCCCATCTGCTTTATAACATACAGTGCAGTGTGTCTGTATTTATGGGGATGAGTTAGTCATGTACTATCAACATAAATTAGGCATAGAAACAGTTGCAATGAGTACCTTTTATTGTCATTCTTTTGACAGATAAAGAATTGGAGAAAACGGAAAGAAGTGAAGCTGCCCTTACTGTGAGACTCCCAAATATACTTTCAGACCTTGAAAAGAATTTGGGAGAAGCTTTATCTTGTATTTTGGAGACCGAAATGAAAATTGTATTTGGAAACCTATGGACAGAGGTTGATTTCTTATATCATCTTGATGGATATTTCACCTATTAAGATATTTAAATGTCTGATTTAAATAGCTGGTAGAAGTTAGTTAGAAGTTAGTTAGAAGTTAAATATTATTGCAGATAAGCCTCTGTGGCTTTCAGAAAGAAACTCACCAACATCTGCTGCCTGTTGTTCCACAAGATGGAGCTTTGGTCAGCTGTTTTTAGGTGCTTCTGATCACTTAGTTGATTTCTGTGAACATCATCTCAGACTCTGGTTTCACTTGGTATTTTATTGCACTCTGCATATATTACTTCATATTGTCACAGCTAAGAAACCATGTTTATTTGTACTTCTAAAATTTCTAGAAAACCAAAGGTTAATGTATAATTTTCATTACTTTTGTACACAAGGAACACATTAAATCACGTTAAGAGATAACTCAGGAGTACTTGGAGCATTTGAGGAGAGGGTAACCAAAAATTATTGCAATGATATTACACAGAATCACAGAATAGTTTGGATTGGAAGGGTCCTTAAAGATCATCTAGTTCCAACCCTCCCTGCCATGGGCAGGGACGCTCAAGATGCTGCTAAATTAAATCTTTTTTAATAGATAAATGCGTTAAATCTGGATGTATCCCTATTTCATCAACATTCCACTTCAACAAGGAGAAATCATAACATTGTTGAAGAATGGAGCATTTGCAAAATGTGTAGGAATATGTCTGTATGCAAATCAACCTTTGAATTTATAACCTACTGTCTCCCAGATACTGTATCTGAAGCCACCCTGGACATTGGCAAACTTGCTGAAGTGTTATAAAAAACACTGGATGGCTGTTTTTGGTTATATTGTGCCAAGGAGTTTGATTTCTACCATTGAATGTCTCTGTAAGCACTTTAGTACAGGTAAGAATCTCTGAGAAGTGTAATTGTAAACCTGTAAAAACACCTCACTACCTCACTGTCTTGGTTTTCATAGTTCCAAAAGTAGATGCTTTGAAAAATTTTGTCCTCCCTGGCTAATGACAAATGTGTTCCACACACTTATGTTTTGTTTCTTTTTTTAAATTTTTTTTTTCAGTTTAGAATTCTCCAAAGGGAACCATACCTTGGAGAGTTTTTACCTATTTCTCTATTGATCTACAATTTATTTACTGGATGCATGACAAAATCCCAACGCTATTTTTGTAACGTTAAAGCCAGACTAAAACTGAAATTCACAATCTCTGAATGAATTACACAGAAATAAAGAAAGCTTGTGCCAAGGTCAAATCTCTCCAGGGACTGGTCACAGATACTCTAAATGTCATCTACAAAAATCACTAAAATAATCTTCTAAATGTTTTTTTCCTTCTGTTCCACCTTCCCTTGTTATTTTTTTTTTTTTTTGTAATTTGGTGTTGTGCTGGTGCATTTCATGCTTTTTATAAAAGGACAGTAACAGCAAATGTATGGATGCTATCAGGCAAGTAAGAACTTCTTTCACACATTTCCATGCACCTGCAAAAAATCAAGGGGAAAAACATTTTAATGAATGTATATATATTAATGCTCACCCAAATCTCTGAGATATTTTTAAAATGAAATAATCTTTTCCACTTTGTGTGTGGCTGAATGATGTGCGCTCGCCAAATAAGTTGGGAAGAAGTAAAAAGTACTAACGTGATAAATGTGGCAAGGAGGTTTATTTTCAAAAAAAGCTGATGAAAAAAAAAACTCAAACCCTTTTATTTATTTAAAGATTAATTAGATTTAAACAGATTTGCTGCTTTGGGGATACTGCTATTCTGTAGAATTATTTTAGACATGCCAGTTGATCCTCATGACAGATCCTGAGATAAATTAGTAAGACTTAGTTAAAAAGCAAGAAATCTTAAATTCATACATATTTCTCTTGAAACTGTTTAATGCTTGACAACTATTTTCAAGGATTTTAATGTGATTCAGATATTAAAGTATTAAATTTGCCTCCTAAGATTAACAACTCCTAACATCTAATGCTTTTTTTTTTTTTTTTCCTGTTGACCATATTACTGTATAAATATCAGGTAAAACAGTTGACTTCTCAACAGCACGTATCTTGCTCCAGGAATCCAAAAAATTACTCCATGCTTTCAGTTCAAGATCAGACTATGATGGTGTCCTTCCCCGGGCTTATGCTGAAGTTAGTAAACTCTGCCAAACACTTACAGAGGTAAGAGCAGCTTCAGTATTTGCTCACCTGACAACTTCTTGGCATTACTCTCCATGTTCTTATTACAAATCTGGCTTAGATTTCTAAATTATTCCCCATAATTTCAGAGAATTATTACATCAAAGGTTGTATCCAAAATTAATAGACCCCAAATTTAACATTCATTTTCATGTGGCAAACATCTGCCTTTATGCCTATGACACTTTTTTTTGGTCCTAGTATAAGTTAGTGTTGGGAGGGTGACAGAAAAAACTTTTAGCTGCTTTCAGAGGAAAAAGTTTAGATTTCTCTTGTGTTTGTTGCTGATGGAAAAAGGCCTTTAAAACTGTCACCTGATTTAGGTGTTCCTGCTCTCTAGGGGGATTGAACTAGATGATCTTTCAGGGTCCCTTCCAATCCCTGCCATTCTGTGATTAAAATTACTGTCAGAATTGTTGTTTCTCCTGCTGATATTGCTCCAGTATCAGTTCCTATTTCAGCTTCTGTTGCTTGCTAGCTTGGGTGTTCCACTCAAGGAAAGGACTGGCTTCCATGATGTGTTTTGTGATAGTGGAGAGTGTGTGGCACCTTTTGTGTTCTGAGAAAAGCTTCCTTTTACTGCTCATCTCTGAATTGCTGTGGAAAAAAATGTCAGTGTCTTGGTTTGTAGTTACTGTCAGTTCCATATGTAATGGCCTGAAGAATGGGAGTATCTAGCATGGGTGACTTGAAATCATTCTATGTATGGGAAACAAAACAGGTCAGAATCTTTTCAGCTTTGGGAAAGTGAAGGGGAAAGGAAGAAGATGGTGGCTAAGGTGGGAGTGATCTGGTGTTGAACTTCACAAAGAAGTGCCCTTACATCACAGAATATCAGACATAGGAAGGAACCTGAAGAGACCATCTAGTCCCATCCCCCTTCCAGAACAGGAACACCTTAATCAGGTCACACAGGAAGGCATCCAGATGGGTTTTGAATGTCTCCAGAGAGGGAGACCCCACACCCTCCCTGGGCGGCCTGTGCTGTGTTGTGCTACATCAGTTTCAGCTGAACCTGAATGAGCTTTCTGAGCCATTTTATGGAATGAATAGATGAATCTTTGCACTGTTGCAGAGGGAATTGTGCCCTCAGTGGTGGGACAGAGAGTAAAAGCAATTCTCATTTATGCCAGCTTACCATTCCTATTTATAGAAATACCAGTATATACATCTATATCAATACCTGAGGGGGTCCTACAGAAAGGCAGGGGTAGGACTTTTTAATAAGATATCTGATGGGAGGACCAGAAACAATGGATGTAAATTGTAAGGGGGGAGATTTAGACTTGACATAATAAAGAAATTCTTTACAGTGAGGGTGGTGAAACACTGGAACAGGTTGCCCAGAGAGGTAGTGGATGCCCCCTCTCTGGAGGTGTTTAAGGCCAGGCTGGATGAGGCACTGAGCAGCCTGATCTAGTGAGAGGTGTCCCTGCCAATGGCAGGGGGGGTTGGAACTAGATCTTTAAGGTCCCTTCCAACCCGAACTATTTTATGATTCTATAATCTAGAAGATGTATTGGGGAAGGATTGAGAGAAGCTTTATATTCAGAAACTGTAACAGAGATCTGCCTGTCTTTTTTGAGCATTGCCTTTAAAAAAAAAAACCTCAATTTTTCTTACCTTAGGAATCAAATATACTCATTATTTGTTTGCTGAACTGTTTTATAAGGTGAGGTCAAACAGTGAGCGGAATTTATCAGAAGACATCGTGGTTCTTTCAGAAAATGCTGCATGTGAAAAAATGGAAGCAATGGCACCAATTCTTCAACATAGTGAAGAAAAGAAGTTACAGCCAAGCTTTCATGGACCTCAAGAAAACAGGCACCAGGAGATTTGGTCCGTCCTAGAAGGTGTATGGAATAAAATCAACCTGTACAGGTAGGGTAAGCTGAAGAAATTCACAACTTCTACAGAACCTCACACAATATTCAAACAAATGCACTTCAGAAAATGCTTTCTTCTCCCCTATTTTAGAGAAGAATTTATTGGTAATTAAGCAAAATTAGCAAAAAAAACCCAAAGAAATTAGGAGCATAGAAATAGCCATGTTGAGGTTAAATGAGCTGTTGCTTGTTTTCTGGACAGTGGCTAAAATGAGTTGCCTTAGAAAATGGTGCTGAAAACCCTGTAAAAGCCAGAAATGTGAGACATCCATGGAAATCTCATCTTTATCCATAAAAAATAGGCTCTCTCAGGTTATTTTTTTTTCTAAGACCTGTGGAGATATACTAGCCTATGCGAAATGGTTTACTTCTTGAAAAAAGTTTAATGAATTTTAAATGTAATGAAGTTTTCTTGTTAAGTGAAATCCTTCACTCTATGAAATCCAATTGTGGAATCCAGTGATGAATTTCCTTTGTCATCTGTACTCAAAACAGCATAAAATTAAACCACCCTCCATCTAGATGTTTGACTGGTCTTAGTATTTTGGAGTTATTTCTGAAAGACCTGCTTGAAAATCACTGTGGTGATTATGGGTGCATCACAAAAATCTAAATAAATGCTGTGTTTTCTTTTTTAATCTGAAATGTCTTCAAAGGAGGGGCACTGAGTTATGTCAAGCACAAATTAACTTAGTTTTTTTGGGGATCTGTTCAGGAGTCACCTTCTAGACTGTGACAGTGATGCTATTTCCACACCAGTGCTCTTACCAGTGTTCTTATTGGAGTTGTAACTGGGAATTTGAAGGTTTCATAAAGACATCAAGGAAAAACTCATTCAGGTGGCCCACTTCACATAGAAAATTCAACTGAACTGTTGGCTCTTTACAGCTATTAAAGCCTGTGGTGTGAAAAGAGGACATAATTTTAGAATCAGTGGTCATTAATGCTGGTATTACTCATGTCAGGAACTTACTGCACAGTTCTGGGAATAATTCTTTGTGAATTATCATCCCAATGTGTCCATTGCAGGAGTCAAGCACATTCCAGTGTATCTGGAGAATGAAGCTGCTTGGAAAATTAATGAGAAATCCTTTATTTTGCTTCTTTAACAGTTCTCTTTGAAGAGAGGTGTAAGCACCCAGGTTGTACATGAAAAGACTTCAAATTCCCCTTTGAAGTTTAATGAAAAATTGAAGTCAAAGATAGAATACTAGTATAGGATAGAGAAAAAGAGGAAAAATTTAAGCAGAATACAGTGGTAAGACAGGGTCTTACAACTATTTATTCTAAGACTATTTTAGATAATATTTAGATATTTATTTTAGATATTTTATTTTAGATAAATAATACATTTTAGATGTAGTTCTAGTAGGAATTTACGGTGACCTTGGTGGGTTTTTTAATTAGATAAAATGAAAATGCTTGTACTAAAAATCAGATTTCTCTGAATTTTGAGGATTTTTATTAACTGCTTTTCAATGTTTTATCTTCCTTTTTTTTGTAATATTAGTATTGAAATTTTCCAAAAGTTGGATCCCAGTGCACTAACAGTGACAGCAAAGTCTTCCTTTGAAGAATCTTTGTTGGGTCTGCAGAAACTGTTGGCAGCCGTGAATGGTATCCATGAAGGAATTAGTAGGTAAGCATTTAAGCTGGTCATAAAAGTGAGTAAAAGTCACTTAAAGTCATAAAAGTCACTGAAATATTTTGATGGCAAACTGCAGTTTATTGTGTGTGCTTAGTTACATGGTTTCCATTAAAAAGCTTGATATCAAGCCTACCTAGAACCATTTCTTGGTAGCAAAAGGATAAGAGACTGTTGCAAACACTGGGACCTTTTGTAGTTAATTTTCTTTTATGACCTGGAATTTGTTTTCCAGTATTTGATACTGAGCCACTTGCCCCTCTGAGAGTTTCAATGGAGATGCAACATGATTAACTCGTGTGTAGGTCAGATGGTGAGAGCTTGAAGTAAAACATTTGCTTTTCACGTGTGAGGCCCCCGTCATTGGGGAAATTGTAGCTATAGAGAAGAACAAGAGAAAATTTGGAGTTTCACTGTTAGAAATTCAGAAGTGTTCTTCATGAGTCAAAACCAGGAATTATGACAGTTGATCATCTGGACTCTCAGTTTAGGAAGGATAATATCCCCTCTGTCTTCTTTCTCCTTTATTTTTACTATTCTGCACATTTTTTTAAAAAGTTCAGGAAAGCATAAGTTGTCTGTTACAGCATTATTGGAGAATGGAGGCTCTTCTCAGTAACCTCCAATTGTAGGACAAGGGGAAATGGGTGCAAGCTGGAACACAGGAGGTTCCACAGAAATATAAGAAATAACTTTTTCACAGTGAGGGTGGCAGAACAGTGTCCCAGGCTGCACAGAGGGGGGGTGGGGTCTCCTTCTCTGGAAACATTCAAAACCCATCTGGATGCCTTCCTGTGTGACCTGATCTGGGTGTCCTGCTCTAGCAGGAGGATGGGACTAGATGATCTCTTGAGGCCCCTTCCAATCCCTGATGTTCTATAATTCTGTAGTATCTTAAACAACTTTCAGGGTAAATGCTGATAAGATGCAGAGTGTTCACATGAGTGTCAGTTGCACAACAGTATAAGTTACAGGTAAGGATTTTTTGTGTACAGCACACTAAGAGAGGTACAAATCCCTTCAAAACCTTGTTATCTTTCAAAGATAAATGGTCTAAATATTATGAAAGTCCAACTAAAAAATACATGTAGAAATGTGAGCTAGAATTGCTTGGTGGCAAATTATCCTTTTTCAGTGCTGACTAAATCTTAGTAGTGGCAATGTCAGGTTTTTCTGTAAGGAAGTTGTTTTAATAAAGCAGGTTCTATTCATTCCAGTCTAAAAGTTCTTGTGTCTTGTAGTACTAGTTTGCATGTGTCACAGATGAGATTCAGTGTCCTTAGAAAAGGTGTTTTATTCAAAATTATGTGTGGCTGTAACAAAAGGCATTTATATCTTTAGTGAAAGCTGTTAATCTGTTATATTTCCCATTGCTGTAAAAACTAAAAGGTCAGGGACATCTATTTTAAAGCAGTCATACCTTCTTGATTCAAACCATTAGAGTTTGGAGTGAAGGTAGGGTACTGCTCTTTGATTTCATCTGAAATGGAGGGGCTGTTTTCTGATCCCGGTGAGATGGCTTCAAAAAATCCCTTTCATACTGTAAAAAGTTTTCTTTTTTACCACTAAACTGAAATGCATCGAGGATGTGACTATGCAGGAAATTACTTCAGAGTGAATCATTTGGAAATACCTGCTCTGAGGTAGTTGCAGATTTGCAGTAGGTGGCATCGTGGAGCAAGAAATTCAGGCTCAGTGACTTGAAATAGTTTGGTCTCTAGTATTTGATTTAGCTTGAGAACTCTGAGTAGATTTTTCCAAAGAGCCAGAAGCCATATTTATGAATCTTTGTATCTGTGTATGTACTGCAGAGTATTGAAACATAAAGTCTGAAGTATTCAAGAGAGTTGGGGGAGGCTCATTCTGCTCAGGTCATTCAGCTTTTCTAAAACTGAACTTGGAGTATATTTATTTTTCTTGGGTTTCTTTGTTTTGTTTTGTTTTTTAAATTCCTTTTAGTAATTTATAGTTAATCTAATAACTGCAGAAAAGGAGGCATCTGGAGAAAAGACAGTGAAAAAGTTCTCCCTTGAATATTTGGAAGTAGTGAGAAAGTGAGGTTTTAGTGAGAAAACACAATTCTTTTCCACGTTACCTTCTGTCCAGAACAAGGGCAGAAGCTGTTAAAAATTTGGAAGTTTTATGAGTAAGTTAGGTTGAAAGTTCAACTACATTAGAAGTTCAGATTTTCAGATGGTTAAAAACAATTAGCATGCTCAGTCTTCTTGAGATAAATTATATGTAATGATGTCATTCCTCAAAAAATAAAGAAAAAAGTGGAGTGGAGACTTGGTGACCAGAATGTGTTTATGGCCAATACAGATACTTGGGGGAGGAGAAAAGGAAAGAACTTCTTCATGGAAGAGAACTTACAAACTGCTTGTTGCATCTTGGTCTATTTTTAGAACTTTTGTCATATCACACAGATTTTTTTTATTTTATTTTTGCTTCTTCCTCTGACAGCCTGGGTATCAAATGCACTGCGGAATACTACACACCATAAATGTTTTGTGATACTTCAGCTCTAACATGAATAGCAACTGTTGGTTACCTGCCTGCTTCTCTTGGCAGCAGGAGTGCATTAAAATCAAAGAGCTGATCCTCACAACAGTTGTTACACTGGGGTGTGCTTAAAAAGGGAGCAAAAAATACTGTTGATAGCAGAGGGTGTTACATACAATGCTGTGGATTACATTGACCAGATGTGACCAAAGCTTTTTAAACCTCTGGAGTTCATCCTTCAAGTAAAATTTCAAATAATTTCAATAATTTTGGATTGAATGGTATTTTTGACTGTTTCCAGTGATACTTAAGTTTTGAATTACTTGGAAACACATACTTAGGGGACCTACAGCCATCTCCACTGCCAGGGTCCTGGATTGTCCCTTACTCTTCTGCCTGTTTTAATGAAAGCTGTAGGAAATCAAAAAGGGCAGAACCTCTGCCTGTGATAAACAGGGATGAAATTGGTCAGTGCTTAACGAGGCACAGGGTAGAGGTGACTCTGCACAAGCCTTCTAGAATTTTAGCCAAGTCTATAAAAAGCAGAAAAGTTCAAATAAAGGAGCTAGGGCTGTCAAAGCCATGGCTCTTTTTCACCTTGTACAGTCAGAGAATAGGCATCTAACCAAAGTGGTCTTAGGATCTGACATTTGAAGTACTTCTACAGTAGAAGAAAGCATGGGAAAAATACACTGAATTTCACAGTAGGTTGATGTTGACCTGACTGCAATGGCAGTTTGAGTCCCTGATTGCAGTGCAGTGTGGTGAGGAGCTGTTAATAAACCACACAGAGCTTTTAGTTTTCTATTTCCTGGCTTTTTTGCTTCTCAGGTCTTTGTCAGTGAGGTTAAGTGGACTTTTGGTGGATTAAATTTACTTTATTGAACTGGTTAATGCTTTGTGCCAATCTCAGCAGCCTCTTACCACACACCATTACTTAAAGCTGTTAGAGGCAGGACAAGTACTGAGTTCCAGCTTATCAATACCTGAAGGGGGCTACAGAAAGGCTGGGGTAGGACTTTTTAATAGAATATGTGATGGCAGGACTAGGAAACACAGATGTAAATTGGCAGAAGGGAGATTCAGGCTGGAGATAAGAAAGAAGTCCTTTATGGTGAGGGTGGTGAGACACTGGAAGAGGTTGCCCAGAGAGGTTGTGGATGCCCCCTCAATCCCTGGAGGTGTTTAAGGCCAGGCTGGATGAGGCACTGAGCAACCTGGTGTAGTGGGAGGTGTCTCTGTCTATGGCAGGGAGGTTGGAACTAGATCATCTTTAAGGTCCCTTCCAACCCAAACCTGGAATTCTGGAATTCTGTGATTCTAGAGGTTTGGATAAATCTGGGAGTAGTTACCACATAGTCTCACATGGCTTTTATCCATGTGCTTTGCTTGTCCTTGCCCAAAAACCTGACAAATGGGAGCTGGAATGATATCTGTCACTCCCATTGCATAATTCTGACTGTTAAGGTGTTATATTTGATTTTATAAATACAGCCAGAATACTTTTAGCAGCTGCTGGCAGCAGCCCTCACCTGTCTGTCCTTGTCTTAGTGAGGGAAATACACCCAGGAAGAGATTTTTGTCCCATCATAGTGCATGGCAATGGATGTGGTTATTATTAACACTTGCTATTTTTATATGGCTCTGCTTTGTGAGAACAGCCTCTCTCCCTTTTGCCTGGTGGAGGGTAAAAAAATCAGCAGCAATTAGAAGTGGCACTTGCCCAGGATTTACTGACACGGCAGCTGAGGGAAGCGGCAGCCAAAGGCCAGGGACTGTCCCACAAGTCGGGTGTTGTTGGCTCATGGCTGAGCAGAACCAGCAGGTGGTGATGTCGGACGGGACATGGTCCAAGCTGCCTGCATCAAGCCTCTGCCAAATTGTCTCTGCCAGCCAGGGAGCTTCCTCACCCAGCATCTGAAGGCTTTGAGGGACTTTTAGGAGAATCAGCCAAGGAAACCTTGGTCTGACTTTCAGTTGGCAGGTGAAGTGTTTTATTTTAAAAACAAAACACTTTATTTTTTAAAATCTTGCAGTGTTGCAGAAGTAATTTAGGCAGTAAAACCATAATGGGAGTTAATCAGTTTGAGCTTTGATTCTTTTATGATGCTGGGACTAATGGATACAAATTGGAAGAGGGGAGATTCAGGCTGGAGATAAGAAAAAAAATCTTTCCTGTGAGGGTGGTGAGACACTGGAAGGGGTTGCCCAGAGAGGCTGTGGATGTCCCTTCCCTGAAGGTGTTTAAGGCCAGGCTGGATGAGGCACTGAGCAACCTGGTTTATTGGGAGGTGTCTCTATCACAGGGGGGTTGGAACTAGATGATCTTTAAGGTCCCTTCCAACCCAAACCATTCTGTGATTCTATGAAATAGATTCAGAGTGCATCTTTTTACCAAGAAAGGGTAGAAGGCATGACTCCCTTCTTTAACAGTGATCATTCCTGTGGAAAATTGTGGGAAAATGAGCAGAAGAATTACTGGTTAGGGTAAGTCCCAGGGTGTGTCACAGGCTTTCAGCCTCTTTAGAAATACAGTGTAATTTTTAATTGAGAATTTTAACTGATTCTGTTAGTTTTCTGTGAGGTTTGTTTTGGTTTTTTTTTTCCAGTTCCTAATGAATTCATTTATTAAGGCTTGCAGCTTTCAAGGGGAGAAAGGGGAGAATTTGGGTACTTTCCCATGGGAAAGTAAACAGAACAGTAAACAGAAGATTTGGTTTTTTTCCCCAAATCCAGCCATTTTCTTAAAAATACGATGGAATTTTTGCAGTTTTTCTTTTCATACGGCAAATGTTGCAATGATTTCTAACATAGATTTTCATTTAATGTTGAAAAGAGTTGGTGTGGAAATGTTAACATTTGAGCTGTACTTTGAAATCCTGAAGGGAGCAAGTAAAAGCTGTGGGAAGGTTTAGTATCATTTTGTGCTGTTGATGCTGCCAGCTTTGCTTGTGTGAAACAAAAGACTGTTCATTATTGCTGCTTTTCTTTTTGTCTGTATCGAGAAATTGCTCATATAAACATCAGTTGAATTTTAATGAGGGATAAAAAACTTTCTATGAAAGTCCTTAGAAGGATAATAAGCCCATTTAATTACTCTGGGGGAGCAGAAGAAAACTTCCTTTAAAGATCAGGATTTTCTTTTTCTTTAGTGGGGTTTTTTTTTACTATCTTTTTAACTCTTTCATAGAATCCTTTTCTACTTGTGTAACAAAAAAATCCCCAAACTGTCTTTTTCAGAATTTTGAACCCAAACAGTAGTTTCCAAGATATTTGGACCCTCTATAACATGCTCATAAGCAATGAGGTAGGATGTTTCTTTAATGTTTTGCCAGATACACTTCTGTTTGTCTTTGAGTGCTTACAGGGTGAGCTGCCTCAGCATTGTCTAAGCTGGAATTTTGAAGACTTCTTGTACATGAAAATTTATATTTGCTTCAAATCTCACTGCTATTTAATTGCTGGCACAACTCACTGTGTTTATGGAATTAATGATAATCAGAGCTTAGCTCATTTGTTCTACAACTACTGGGTAAATAAAGAGGGAAGGAAGAATTGTTTAAGGTCTTAGATATGTGTATAAATTGTTAGAGATGTGACCTGGAGTGGTGAGATCTCACTCCCATTAGACAGTTGTGACTGTTAAAGTTGTAATATTTGATTTTATAGCACACAGCCATTATACATTTCCACCATGAGGGTGGTGAGACACTGGAAGAGGTTGCCCAGAGAGGTGGTGGAGACCCCATCCCTGAAGACATCCAAGGCCAGGCTTGCCGAGGCTCTGACCAACCTGATCCAGTGCAGGATGTCCCTGTCACTGCAGGGGGTTGGGACTAGATGGACTTGGAAGTTCCCTTCCAACTTTGATTCTGTAATTTGTGACTTTTTTTATTGTGCTGTCTGAATTTGAGAGCCTGTTTGGTTAATACATGAACACAAGGTCTTTTATTCCAGCTGCATGATTTTAATATGTCCTATTTGCTAAGTCACAATGTTAATTCTTTGGGGGTTTTTTATTTTAGATAAACAACAGTGTAAAATTCACTGCTGAGGAACTTTATGCGTGTGTTTCCCAAGAGATGTATCGGTAAGTCCACTCCTGAGCACATCACACGTGTTTTCAGACAGCATTTTAGCATGGATTGTATTGACCAAAGTAACACAAGACAAATCCTTTGGATAAATTAAATATAAATAATATATTGATGTCTCCTTCTCTGGAGACATTCAAACCCCACCTGGATGTGTTCCTGTGTGACCTGATCTGGGTGTTCCTGCTCCAGCAGGGTGATTGGACTAGATGATCTTTTGAGGTCCCTTCCAATCTTTGATATTCTGTGATTCTGTGATTGTGGGAGGGGTGTAGAGAAGAATCCTTTTCTAGTTCAGCTGCCTTATCTCTAGCTGATTTTTTTGGTGTATTTTTTCCCCTAAGTGCAAGGTATGTGTGCAAAATACTCTTCCTTAACTATAGAAATTAAGACCAGGCTGGATGAAGCACTGAGCAATCTGGTGTAGTGGGAGGTGTCCCTGCCTATGGCAGGGGGGTTGGAACTAGATGATCTTGAAGGTCCCTTCCAACCCAAACCATTTGATGAAATTAGGGTTTATATTATTTTTCTTGCTATTTACCATTTCCCCAATTGTACTTCCTGGTATCAAGGTCAAAGAGAAAGCCAGGAGGAGGTATTTTGGCAGCCTCACTGCTGGACAGAAGGCAGGCTGCAGAGGGGAAGGTGGTCACACTGTGTGAGCACCCAAGAATGCAGCAGAACAGGGTTGGTTCAGTGTCTGCAACATGATTTTCATGAAACTGGAGGTGGGGAAATTAAGTCCTGGCTCTGGTTGTTTGGCCAGTATTTATTAAAGTGCTCTGAAAAATGTTTTTTGTTTCACAATCTTTGAAACTGCAAAAGGGCTTTCATGTGTTGAACTGAAGTGGCTGCTGTTTCAAAATGTGCTCCAGAAACAGGCACTTTTGTCCTTGCTCTAATGGCTTAGGGTTTTTAAAAAAAAATGCTTCATCTAGTGCTTTTCCTCAGTGCAGGTGTCCATATTGAATGTGCAAGTTCCTTCAGGATTTGTCATCAGGAGGCCCCATCTTTGGAGACATTGAAGGCCAGGCTTGATGAGGTTCTGACAACTTGGTCTATTGCAGGATGTCCCTGCTCACTGCAGGGGGGTTGGACTAGTTGGTTTTTGAAGGTCCCTTCCAACTCAAAACATTCTGTAATTATGAAGTTAATAATTAATTTAAACAATATTTAACTTGTACTTAGCACAGCCTTGTTGAAAGTGATTGGTGACACTGCAGATTGTCACAAAAATTGTGTCAGATGCTGGGCAAGAGGAAGAGGAGCAGGTGCTCCCAGCAAAGCTTGAAGTCACCTCACTCAGAGAACATCTTGTAACTATGGATAGAGTCTACTTGTGTCTGCAGATAGGAAATGTGCAATTGACTTTGTAGCTTCAGCACCTCCATAGAAACTAGGAATACTTTATATGATTTGAAGGCACAATTTGAGTGGAGGAGACAGAACTGATGTTTGCTGTGCAGCTCTCAGGCTGTTCCTGTTTAAAGATGAGATGGCAGGGTGGAGCTGGAAAACCCTAACAAATGGGCAAGCTTGGTAATGAACTTGGTCTTTTACTAGGAAGGTGAAAGTACATCTGGGTCTCCAAGGGTACCCAGATTGTCTGCTTTTAATAGAATCATAGAATGATTTCGGTTGGAAGGGACCTTAAAGATCATCTAGTCCCACCCCCCTGCCATGGGCAGGGACACCTCCCACTACACCAGGTTGCTCAGTGCCTCATCCAGCCTGGCCTTAAACACCTCCAGGGGTTGAGGGGGCATCCACAGCCTCTCTGGGCAACCTCTTTCAGTGTCTCACCACGCTCTCCATAAAGAATTTCTTATCGCCAGCCTGAATCTCCCCTCTTCCAATTTACATCTGTTATTCCTTGTACTGCCATCACATATCCCCTTCAGGTATCAATAAGCTATTTGAGGGCCCCCATGACCCATTCCCCAGCCTGATCCCCAACTCCTTCAGCCTGTCTTCACAATGCAGTTGCTCCAGCCCTTTGATCATCTTCATGGTCTCCTCTGGACCTGCTCCAACAGCTCAATGTCCTTCTTATGTTGAAGGCTCCAGAACTGGACACAGTAACTCCAGGTGGGGCCTCACCAGAGCCCAGTAGAGGGGCAAAATCACCTCCCTTGACCTGCTGCTCACATTTCTCTTGATGCAACCCAGGATTTCATTGGCCTTCTGGGCTGCAAGCACACACTGATAGAGTTAAAGCTTGGCATTTAGAATCCCTGTGAATGCTGTTTCAGAGGAATATGCTGAGAGGTTGCCCTCTCTCAACCATCTCCATAGTGCCCTGATAACCTTTGGTTCTTCTTTCTTTTCCAGAGAAAGGCTGGAAGTGGGCTGCTGCCAGCTGGCCCAGCTGAAACACACCATTGAGCAGTGCCAGGCAGCAGCTCATGCAGAAGCCAAACAAAGGGGCTGGCTGTGACACTTGGGGACAGACAGAGCTGCACTGCCCCACCCCCTGCCTTCTGCTTCCCTGGGGTCTCTCCCCTCTATCATCTGGAGGAGGGAACACTTGGGGGAGCCAAAAATTCACCTTATTTTTTTTTTACAAATGGTGCTGTTTTGAGTTGGAATTGAGGAAAAGAATGGGTGTTACAGATGGGCATAGGAATGTCCAAAGTTCTGCTCAGAATTGGAAGCTGAGGGGGTCTCTCTGTCTCAGTGGAGAGTCCATGGGCTGATCCAGCTGCTCATCCAGATGTGCCAGGCTGCTGGTCCAGAAGCCAGTGCTAATGATGGAGTTCTGTTAATGGTTCTATAGGAAAATTCCATGGAAGGCACTGGCTTTGCTGCAACTTCTGAAGTGTTGAGTGAGGAAAAAAAGGGCAGGGTGTGACAGCTGTGGCTGACAGGTGTGCAAGGAGCAGCTGAACCATGAGGCCACGCTGAGCTTCTGGCAGGAAGGACCAAGCTGGACAACCTTTGGCTAGCCTTGGTAGGGTTACACAGCCCTGCAGTCAACTCCAGAGGGCTCAGGAGAGAGGCCATGCAATGAGGAAAGGAGTGCATGGTCTCTTTTTTTGTTGTTGTTGTTGTTGGGTTTTTTGTTTGTTTTTGTCTTTTTTGTTAAAAAAAAGGAAAAAATGTCCTGCAGGTACACCCAGGCCCCTTCAGAAAAAAGGGATGTTGCTCCATTGTTATAATACCATCATCTTCCTGCAGCAGCAGCCTGCTAGTTTTCTTTAGGAGAGGCTGCAGCTCTCTGTGGCAGCTCACTCTTGCAGAGGCAGGAGTGGGATTTTCCCTGTGTGTTGTACTCCATCCTCAGCTCCTCTCTGCTTTCTGTAGGGTCTGGCTGTTGCTTTCCAAAACAGCTTTAAGCCCATGAACCTTTTGTAAAAGCCATTTTTAATGCTGCTGTGGCCTTTAAAAGCTACCTCATCTATGGATTCCTTTGTACAGAGATGAGGTGACTGGCAGAGTTCTCCATCTGTTTGATACTAACTTTTGGATGCATTTGTAAAAATCTTTCTTGTAAAAAACCTTAATTTATTGTTACAGTAAATGGCAGTTGACTCTATATGACCGTGCTGCTTTCTAAGTTCTTGGTTTCACTTTGCCCAGTTGTTGTGGATGCAAATTTAATGCAGAAGTGAGGAGATAGTTCTGCTTTGTGAACTGAATGCATTTGAAGGGCTATTTCCTTGCAAGCTGTTACCCAAGAGCTGTGGGTAAGCCATGGTGCTCCCTTCAGCCACTCAGAAGCCAAGTCAACTCAAGTCCAAGCTGTCCCATCTTAGCTGGCATCTACTTGTGATACTCTTTTGAGGGAAGACACCTGATATGGATGAAGACAACTGCTTTATGACTTCACTATTACCTCTCCCAGCTGAAATACACCCAGCTTTACAGCTTACACCATTTAAGAAACTTCTTTCCTCTGATGTTTTCTTACCCCCTGCAGGGACACACCATCTGCCCCTGCCCCACAGCAGCAGTGAAGTGGCTCAGGATGAGGCAGCTTCTCAAACCCTCACTCAAAGGGATGGTGACTGAAATTAGTGCCCTCATCAGCAGCTTGGTTTTCTAAAGCTACTTGCTTAAGTTGCAGAGCTCACTGAGCAGATGGAGGCACATGGGTGTTACACACTTTTCCTCCTCCAAGTCCACTTGGCCCCCCTCTTAGCTCACTTTCTCTGGAGCTTTAATAAATAAATGGAGTGCCCAAAGAGCCTGGAAAGAGGTGAATCACCCCAGGAGCCACGTGCTGGCTGCTTGCTCCCAGTCCTTGCTGCAAGGTGGCTCTCAAATGTCCCTTCACCCCTTTTCTGCTCCTATATATACACAAGGTGGAGTTCAGGTGAATCTCCTCCCTCTCTTTGTGCCCATAACCTGCTGTTTGCAGACTGGCTTGTTAAAGGAAATGACACAAAGACAGCCAAGAGCAATGACATGGTGCAAGGATGTCCCCGAAGGTACCTTTAATGTGTTTGCAGCAGCAGCAGCAGCAGGAAGCAATCGATCAGTGCTACTTTGGCACCAGGAGTTAGATGTGCAGCACTAACACATTAGACACCAAGTCATCCCTAACCCCACGCTTTATCCAAGTGAACAGAGACAGTGAACTAAAGAAGACCACTATCAGCACATACCCAAACCAAGTTACTTGTGTTCTAACACACTTGCAGCTTGTAGTATTAGAAAAATAAACTTAAGACAGTTACTTTTCAGGTTAATGCATTTTTCACATTGCCAGCTGGCAAGAGTTTTAAAAACCATGAGAAGAACCCTCCACGTTAAGTTTTTTGGTTTACAAACATTAGCACCCCTCACCCCCCCATAACAAAATGGCCGTGCAGAAAGCAGCCTCTGCCTTCCCCAGCACCAAAAGTCACATCTCATTTCCAGAAGCTCCCCCCAGCTGCAGGAGAGAGGCTGCCACCACCTTACAGTAGGGAGAAACTCTCTTGTTGAGTTTTCCCCCTTCCTCTCTCAACTTTGAGGTCGTCTCTTTGCCTCAACAACCCTTGATCTGCCATTTGCATGTCAACAGGTAAATTACTCTGCTGAGTATATAAAAACTGTTATAAAAAGGCAATTGTAAAATATAAGGTATCGGCAGGCGTGGCAGCTTTTCTAATAAAAAAAATAGCCAGTATATCCATTTAAATAAGGCTTTTTGTTACAGATTGTTCCAGTTACTGAAATAAAACAAGGCCTAATGAAAAAAAAAAATACCATCCCCCCACATACCTTGCACTTCCTGTCTGAGGAACACATCCTACAGGAAAAAAAGTCACCTGATGTGCAAAGTCACAAAACAAACAATGGGGGAAGCTCCGGAAATGATATGCCCAGTCTAGTTTCTCTTGCATTATCTTCAATATTAAAAAAAAAAAAACAAAAACACAAAACCAACCGTATGACAAAGTCCTAAAATACACAAACCCCCCCTCCAATCTTGAATATTCTTTCCAAAACAAATATGTACAGCACATTAATATGCAATATGCAAAAGCTCTGTGTTGCTGTTGGCAACGTCTATGCCCTCCCTGACCCTATTCACATGTACCTCTACTTGAACACAATTACATCACTAAGCCTGTTAGTTTGAAAAGGGGATTTAATTTACTTCAAACTTGTATATTTTTGTGTAGGGGCTCCATTCATTAGCCTCAGGGTTGTAGACTTCCACCGTGTTCAAGAACTCATTGCCATCAAATCCCCCAACAGCATAGATGGTGTTGGCCACGGTGGTGATGCCGGCGTTGCTCCTGGGCATGGTCATGCTGCCCATCAGCTTCCACTCGTTCCTGGCAGGGTCGTACATCTCCACACAGCTCACAGCGTGAGAGCCATCAAAGCCTCCACCCACAAAGAGTTTTCCTAACAAAAGGAAACAAAAATGAGTGTTTTGCTGCTAAAAATCTGCTGTGTCAGCAAAGGCAACCTGAGAGAGAGACAAACTGTGCCAACAGGAACCTTTTGCCTTATTCGAAGAATATCAGGGATTGGAAGGGACCTCAAAGAGATCTGAAGTTACAGTATTGGTGTGCATTTGCTCTTGGGATCACTAGAACTGACTCAAGTTATTTCAGAGGCAAGTACAAAGTCCAAATTCAAACAGGAGATGCTTTGAAGAAAAAGAGGAGGGGTCAGATGTCTCAAAACTGAGTAGTTTTTTTCTGGTTATGGTTTTTAATTAAACTGGGAGATGCAGTTTATCAATTCCCCCTGATGAGGAACAAATCTCTGTATTCTACTTGCACCCAAGGCCAACCAAATCCATGGCTGCATCAAGAGAAGTGTGACCAGCAGGTCAAGAGAGATGATTTTGCCCCTCTACTGGGCTCTGGTGAGGCCCCACCTGGAGTTACTGTGTCCAGTTCTGGAGCCCTCAACACAGGAAGGACATTGAGCTGTTGGAGCAGGTCCAGAGGAGGCCACAAAGATGGTCAAAGGGCTGGAGCAACTGCCCTATGAAGACAGGCTGAAGGAGTTGGGGTTGTTCAGCCT
>VZTY01001664.1:194-21707 GCA_013400935.1 Turnix velox
GCAGCCTCGTCTAGTGGGAGGTGTCCCTGCCTATAGCAGGGGAGTTGGAACTCGATGATCTTTAAGGTCCCTTCCAACCCGAACTATTCTATGATATCCCCTGCGAAGCCCGAAACAGCGGCTAGCCACCAGCCACTGCCGATCGCATGTCAGCCCCTCCCCCGTGAAGATCCCTAAGGGATACCGCCGGGCCCGCCCACGCCGCCAGCTCGTTCCGCACTCACCCCACGCCGCCGCTGCTCCGGAGGTCTCCGCCAGGGGCTGCTGCGGCGCCAGGGGCCCGGAGGCGCGCAGGGCCCGCAGGACGGCGGCAGGGGGCGGTGCCACCAGCCGGTCCCACAGCCCGCCCGTGTACATCTCCACCGCCTGCGCGCGGCACAGCGGTAGTGCGCGTTCCAGGAACCGCGCTGTCCGCTCTAGCGCCTTCGTCGCCGCCGTCGGCGACAGCTGAATGGGCAGCCCTCCGGGAAGCCGCGACATGGAAGGGGGAGGCTCTCGGCTCGTCGGAGGTGCCCTGCCGCTACCGCCACCGCAGGCGGTACCGTAGGGTACAGCCGGCGAAGTGAATCGAGCGCACAGAGCGGCGGCGCACCTCGGTGACGTCGTCTCGCCGCGCGACATCCGGAGAGTGATGGTGAAGGCGGTGGCAGGGAGCAGTGGGCCGGGACTGGCGGAGGACAATGGCGGCGCCGCCGCGACCAGCGGTGCTCGCCGAAAGCGGGTGTGGAAGCCCTTCAGGCAGCGCGGCGTCGTGGGCAGCGTCCAGGAGGGTGAGGCGGGGCGGGGGACGGCGCGAGTGGGCCCCGGCCGGCCTGAGGTGGTGTCGTGACTGGAGGGGCTGCTCCGAGAGAGGCCCGTCTCCGCCGCGTTCGTCACGGCCGTTGGCCTCTCGCGTGCCAATCGTTATACCCGCTGCCTCGGTGGTGGAATATAATCCCATTTGTGGTTAAATCTCTCCGGTGGGGGGCTCCCGCCTGGTGGTGGTGATTCCGTTCTCAGTCTGGCTTCCAACTTTCTCTGAAGCCATTTATTTGAAATAGAAGCATGTTTGGAAACTGGTAGTTATATTACTATTGACATTGTAGTGGCAGTTATTCAAATATCAAACTGAAGGGATAGGAAAGAGACCATTGATGTTTGGAGCACTTACCAGAAATTTCAACTTTGGAGGAATAATCAAAGGGAAAGTTGAGTCTAGTTTGGACTTGCTACCTTTAGAAATTTTTGTTAATGATCATTATAAAATTTACTATCTCTTAAGACTAATGCAATAAAAAGGAACATATTTACATAGAAAAAAAGGTATGTTTTAACTCGAAATCAAGACTGAAACACCCATTGTTTTTGCAGCTAAATCTTCCTATGATGTAACAGGCTTTTGAAGTTGTAGACAGGCTCTTCCTGGATGGGTGGAGAAAGAAAGTAATAGCAATAAAAATTAAATTTGCCTGAAAAAATATAGTGGAATAGTAATATAGTGTAATATTTAGTGATTTTGGTGTTTCCATTTTTCCTTTTGTCATTGCAGCTATGGACTACTTAAGCAGCAAGTATTACTGTTGTTGCTGTGTTCTTCAGTTTCTCTTTAAAAATCTTTTATAATATTTTGCTGTTGCTTACAAAGCTGTGAAAAGTAGGAGAAAAGTGAAATGTTAATACATTTTTTTCACTATATTTGAAAAGCATGGGAAAGGTGTACCTCACTGAATGCATTAATTAGTACTTTTGTAATGATATGTTCTCTCAAGCATTCAGGTTATAATTTTCGGTAAATCTTTATAAGTTACAGTGCAACAGCATTTCTTTCTTTTATTTTTGCCTATTCTTTATTAAAATTGGCATAAATACTGGGGGGGTTCTGTTTTGGCAAGAAAAAGGATTTACATTATCCTGGCAACAATTGGCAATTGCTTGATACTCTTTCAGTGCTGGTGTATTTAACTCTTTTTCTTATGTTTTCAGGACGAGGATTTGCATTTCGGAGGAAACAAAAGATTGAGAGGCAATACAAGAAATTATTAAAAAAGAGAAGGAAGTTCCATTCACAACAGGATGATCAGTTTACTGATACATATCCAGAGCACTTGAGGCACCTTTACCTAGCTGAGGAAGAAGAAATGCTTAAGAAACAACATAGGCGTCCAGATGATTTAGATTTATCAGAAGAAAAACATAAAAAAGCGGCAGAGTAAGCTTTTAAAATGTATCTTGGAAACCAATTTTTCTATCATTAGAGAAAAACTTTTTGCCCTTGTGGTTTACATGAACATCAGAATAGTGGTTTGTTTTACTCTAAAAAATTCCACTAGGTGTTGCTTATTTTTTCCCAATTGTTAGAGGATTTAAACACAGCTTTCTATGTTTGCTTCACAATTGGTGATGGTTAGGGCTTGATTCCACAGAAGTAATACTACAGTTGCCATTCTACTTTAAGGATAAGATTCAGCCCAAGAACTAAGTGACCAATTACTTAGCATATCTAGAAATAATAAGAGCCTGCTTTCTTGGTAGTATGGTTCTGAGTTCACACTTTTCTGGTCTATGAAGTAATTCTCAGTATTTTTAAATTAATACAACTTTTTGGAAATATTTTTGGATTATTTTTCTGCTCCTGGGTTGGTGAGTTAACTTCGTACTGGTTTTTTTTCCCACAAGAATGAGGCATATTACATGGAATTGACCTTTTGTGGGAGGGGTTTTATTTACAAACTTGAAAATAAAATATGGAATGGAAGATTTTTTTAGTTAGCTATGCCAGTAAAGCGTAGTCACTTGAGTCTAATGCTGTCTTTGGACTGTTTTTAAACAGCATTCAAGTATGGTTATTGAGATAATGCCTTTTTGTCCTTGGTACAAGAAGTGTCTTAAGTCTCTGAATTCTGAGCATCTTTCCTTGAGAAGGGAGAAAGGCAGTCGTGTCCAAGCCCAGTAGTGTACAAATGGTAGTTTTGTCTGGTATAGGCACTTCATTTGTGAAGATTTCTGAAATAGTACTGATGTTTTTCTGTAAAGCAAAGGGTTTTTTAATTTTGCTTAAACTGCATATAATTTAAACTGTAGTTAACTATGGTTGAAACTGCACTTATTGTGATTACAAGCCAAAATAATAATTCTGCAAAAATGTGACTTCTGTGAGGTAGTGGGATGCATAGAGGGTATTAGATAGCTTTCGGTGTTCTGCAGGACTGAGGAAAAATAAGACTTTGTTAATTCTGTTTTTAGTATCTATTGCAGTTTAAGCAGTTTTCTATTTAAGACAATGAGATGTCATTACACAGTATTGCCACAAGATGGAGATGACAATAAAGCAAAGTTCTCCAGAAGAGAGAGGAGATGTTTATAAGTGAAAGTATGAGTGAATACCTTTCCTGTCCTTTTGATTGTCTGAAATCTTGTAGATGCTGATGTTCAGTTTTCAACTTTTTGTAGTGTGAGTAATAGAATAAACTCTTACTTTGTGAACTGTTGTTAGATATCTCGCAAGGCTTATATTTTTCATGCATGACATGATTTCAGTGCCACAATGTTTACGTGATGACTTAATCAGGAATCAGAAAAAAAATTGTTCTTTTGAACCAAATAACCAGAAAAATTCACTCAAAATAGCATGACAGCAAATGCCAGACAAATATCATTGGTTCTCTTGTACTGTTTTCTTTAGTGAAAACCAATCTGGATGCGTTCCTGTGTGACCTGGTGTAGGTGTTCCTTCTTTGGCAGGGGGATTGGACTAAATATCTCTTAAGGTCCCTTCCAATCCCTGATATTCTGTGATTCTGTGGTATGGTTATGTCTCCTTGGTAATATTCCATATCTAAAGTGCATGTACTTTTTCTTACAGATCAGTTACTACCAAGAGGAATTTTAAGAAGAAAACATCTAATCAGAAGGCAAAAGAAGAATATGAGAAAGTAAAGGCTGAGCGTGATAGAAAGAAAGAGGTAAATCCAAAACTAAATCTTTCTTGGTAGTAGAAAAAGATTAGATTAATCTATTTTTAACTGCTAGTCTTGTATCTGAACCCAAATAGGACCATGGAAAAGCAACACAGGTACTGGTATTCTTTCAACCTGACAGTACCATTTAGGCAGGCAGGCACAGTCTTTATATAATAGTCAGAATTATTGTTCTCTTTGTTCTTGGTATATTTGTCTCTCCATTGTCATTAGCAGGATTCCATTATGTCAGAAAAATGTAGAGTTTGATCTGCCTGTTTCAGTGGATTGTACTAGGCCTCCTAAGTATTTTAGAAGGTCAAGTAATTACAATACCTTCTGCTTGTGGTTCATTGTTTGTTGCACTGTAGAGTGGCACATGATGTAACATTTTAGGAGTTATATAACTTGCTGCTGACAAACTATATTTCAGTGGCTACTGTATAAGTACTGCATAAATACATAGCTGGATAAAAAATATGAATTTTTCAGTTTAACTGTATTGAACTACTCTAGTAGTTCTATGCATTTTTTTTTTGGTTTTTTAAAATGATCCATGATTCTAGATCACCGTTACATGGTTGTTCATCTGAGAGCTACTTTTCTGAATAATAGATAAAGATCATGTGAAAATAAATTAATGTTCTGACCAGCTTATTTGGAGGAAATAAGAACAAACAAAACCTCAGCAAGGCTGCAAGGGTTTTTCTTTGAACCACAGACAGGAGTTGCCTGAGGGGAGGTGTTAGCATTTTTTATCTTATTCAAGATATTTAGGAGAAACAAACAGTCGCTCACTACCGTAATAGTGATAATTTATGTGAAATGCCAGTATGATCTCATACTTTACACTTGGCAAACACTGAATTTGCTGTAATTTATTTTGGTAAAATAAATAAGCTTAAAGGCACAGTTTTGGTCTCTGCACTATTTAAAAAAAACCTAGGATTTAGCAGAGATGTTGTTAATGTAAGTAACAATTACTGAAGGAAGATGAATGTTCTTGCTTTGATTAAGCACTGGGTTGGTAACTTAAATGGATGTTGTTTACGACAGTATGCTGAACAGCAGTAGGAGTAATAGACAGGAAGTGAATTACAGGTAGGTTAGAGTTGATGCTTCTCTGGTTTTAAAAAAGAAAAGGCATTAATTATATTAATCAATGTTACAGTAAAACAAGTGAAGCATGTTTAATGGAAAGACATTTTAGCAGTTTATTCCCTCTGGAGACTCTTAGATTTCTATTTAGAAATATTTTTTGGGTTGTTTCTTATTAATTTTATATTCTGTTCTACACAACATTCTTAGTAATTTTTGTACATCACAGAAGCCATAGAAAACAAAAACATAATTGTTAAATTGTCATCTGTTTGGGCGGTCTGTAGAAACGTCTGCCTTTGTGATCAGCATGGCACTGCATTTCAAAGGATAATCTTTATAGGAAGTAATGATCAAAATGCACTGCAGCAGTAATGTTTCCAGTGTTGATACAATACCTAATTGCCACTACCTTTACAAAAATCAATGTTATTATATATATATATAGCTTCATAGTTGCAGATGTGTAATTATTTCATAGTCATATCTGTGAAATTTCAGGAAGCAGAGAAAAGAAAACAACAAAGAGAAGATGCTCAGCGATTGTACAAGCAAAAGAAAATGGAAGCTTATAAAATATTGTGTAAGAAGACTAAAAAAGGACAGCCAAATCTAAACCTACAAATGGAATTTCTTCTTCAGAAAATTCAGCAAAAGACATAAATGTCTGTTTGCTGCTTAATTGTAGGTTTTGAATTATCTATGGACTTTAAATTGTTTTTAATAAATAATGTCTTTGTGCGTCTTTGTGTTTTTTGCCATTAATTTATCTCATCAATCCTGTAGTGGAGGATAATCATCCTGAAAATATTCTTTGATGAAAGAGAAAATTTATTTTCAAGCTACTGGATCTTTCTGTATTTCTAAACTTAAATTCTATTAGTTATTTAGTATCCTGAATTCCGAATCATTAGAGCTTAGTACCATCTGAACATGATTTACATTGTATAAAGCTTTTACTTTCTAGGTCAAACACTTTTTGTAATTGTGACTATACCAGCAAAAAAAAGTGGCCTTGTCTTGAAATGTACACATCCATTCTAGGGGAGTGAGGGAAAGTAAATTGGACATGCTTATTCTGCTTTACACTTCATCTTCTGTATTTTTTTTCTGAGGTAATGGCTCCATTCCAAAACATTAAAAAGCAGAAATCTGCAAGGTGCCCATAAAGTGGGAAGACAAGTTTTAAGATAGACAGTCTGTTTCATTTCTTGTCATTCTAAGCTGTCAGCTTTTACTTTTGAAAGTATGGGCTAACAGCAGCTATTGGCAGTTACTAGGAGTTTTTTATCAGTAGTGCAGAAGACTTAAAATGTTACCTTCATGTAATTTGTGAAATCCTGATTGAAGTACTTTCTGGTTTTGTTTGCATGTGTCTGCTACTCTGTGATCTTGTATCATTCTTTGGCTAAGGTAGTGTTTAACAAGTATTCCAAACTGTCATCTTAAAAAGATGTCTTCTTAGTTTGCCCCCAGTTAGTTCACTTACCTACTGGTCCGACATTTACCATGATGTCAGTTTTCTGGACAGATTCTAGGAAACCCTAAGTCGTAGACCAGGCAATCCTGTGTTACTGGTATCACTACAGATACTGGTGCACAGTAAAAAAAAGGGTACACTTTTGATTCTAAATTCAGATACAGTGTTACTTCTACTACGTTTGGGTGAAGTTTGAATGATGCATTTGACATCCAAATTCTTTAGTGTTAAATTGAATGAAGACTTAACTATCAAAATATACTCTACATGCTTGATTTCCTCGCAGAGAATAGGCTGAGTAATATGAGCTAGTAAATGAATTACTCTTGGTTTTCCCTGTTCCTCCATAGCAACAAGAAGCCTCAGCTGTTGACTAGTGGAAAAGAACAGTATTCTGTTCTAAAAAGAAACCTCCATTTTTCTTTTGTGCCTTGTTTTCTAATTTTGCCTAAGAATTAGAACTGTGACAAATTTGGGATTCATAGCATTTGTTGGACAAACTGGTCATTAAAATTTAATTTGGCCTCTAATTCTCATCTTCAGTCTTTTTATTCCATGTTCTTGATGATAGTTAATGTGAACCACACTAGGTTTAACTGCCTCAAGAGGCAGCTCAAAATGTCTTCCCCTCCCCACAGTGCTTCAGATAACCTGATCAGGCAGAGCATGTCATAAAAAACCACTGCAGTATCTGACCAGTACTTGGGCTTCAGGGAAGAGAGAGATTTTCTGTCATTTCTCCCCATCACTTTCTCTTCTTCATAGCTTTACCTGATTTAACGATACAAAGTGGCTGTAACTAAGCCCAGCTTCTCACAGACTTACACTGCTGGTGCAGTCCAGTGTATCAGCTGCTTCATTATTATTATTATCATTAGGAAAATAGTCCAGTAGCAATTGTGTGAGTTTATGGAGGTTTTCTGTAAGAGCTGCTGCTTTCTAACTTGTCTTTTAAGTTGAAACATTAGTTAGTCCAATGGTATATTAAACTTGTACAGGTTTTTTCTTAAACTTTGATGTGAATCTGTAGTGAAGATGCTAGAATGTGAAAAAGAGAAGAGTCAGTCCTGTTGCCATTCTTTTTTATTTTTCTAGTCACATGCTCAACTTTTCTTTAGTTTGTTTTCTGTTCTCTGAAAGCCTGCAGATCTCAAAGTCATTACAGTACATTTTCTGAGTAAAGAGACAGGGCGGCACAGTTGAATTTTTTTAAGACGAAACAGGCAGTGAATACAGGCAACTTCAGACTTCTCTTTTCTTCCTTTCATTTCATACCTATTCCTTTCACAGTGAAGCTGTGAATCAGAAATGAAGGTGGAAAGAAAGCATCAGGCACAATGCCCTCATTTTCTGATTTTGGTTCTGAGGAACAGTATGTGATGCTTCCCTTGCTCCTTTTCCAGTTAACTTCTTGGGAAATCATAATAGTAACTTAAGTAGAACAGAACAGGGACTTTCTCATCCTAAACCTATCTCAAAAGATTATTTTTTTGTCACTAATTAGAAAAGTGTTGTGGTTCAGGCTGAACTGACCACTGAAGCAGATGACCTAGGCTCTGCCTCAAACCAGGATAAAAATCAAAAACTTTCATCCATTACAACACCAAGGCTTTGGAAATTTGTGATAATGTGGACTTTAGATTTATTATTTTTTTACAGCCCGAAGAATTGTCTGCACTAAAAATGACATAAAGAAGGTGAAGGTAAAAACCTGATTGTAATCTTTGTGTCTATTCCAGGTTTCACAAATTAATGTTTTAAACAATTAATCGAAGAGTTCTGAACAAGTTCTAAATGGATTAATGGACAGGAGTGCTGTGAGCATAAGAAAAATTGAAGGGCATTTCAATTAATACGATCAGTGAGGACAGGACAGAGCTCTGAAATACCAGTTTTCCACAGAATTCTTGTTAACATGTCAATGCCTTTTGAAAATTTCTGAGTAGCCAGTAATGAGCTGAGTGCCACATAGCTAACTTGCTGATCTTTCTCTAAAGAAGACCTTTATGGGATGTGAAAAAGAGGAAAAAGTAAGTTCCAGTGTAGTGTAGTTGAACTGCTAAAATAAGTGTTGTCTGAACTGGTACAGCATCTGTGTTGCTCTATAGTTTGTGTATGGCTTTGTTGCAAACTTTACTGTCTTCTGAGTGGTTTTTAATTAACAGTAGTTTGGATCATTAGTTTCAAGTCTGAATGTGTTTTCCCAAAAGGGAGATTATCTCCACACTTGTATCTATTTTTGTAATAACTTAATGTCAGTCCAGCTGAGGAAACATAAGTTTGAGGACTGCTCTTTGTGAATTAAAAAAGAAAATAAACTCTATAAAAATAAACTAAAATGGCTTGATGCTTTACTAACCTGATCAGTCCTTAGATAATATGAAAAGAAGTGACACGTAAATTACCTATATGCAATAATTTTATCTTCTAACTGCTATGAGACGATTTCTATTACGAGACGTGTTTCCCTAAGGGGAGTTCCTGGTTTCTGCTTGTGGTGGGTGCTCTGGGGCCAGAATCATGGATTTGCAGACTAAATGTTGACAAATCTGCTTCGCCAAACTACTTCCGGGGTGTCAGAGTGGGCTGAACCCTCTACTGATTTGTTCCTCCCTGCATAAATGTTCTTTAGGACAGAACAAGAAAAAAATACCTCTGCTTTTAAAACTTGATAGTTGACAGGTTATGGGACCTGATAATGGCTTTAAGACTCTGCATCTAATCTAAGAAACAATTCATTTTGAAATAAACTAATAAAGACTACACTTTGTTACGTATATGCACATCAGGGCATGCAGATACGTGAAGTCATATAGCTTGTGATTTTAACTGAGAAATCCACAAAAGTGGTTTAATCACAAGTGACTTCACACGATGCTGAGGATGACAACTTCCAACATGGGGAAGAAGAGGAGCAGTGGTTCTCTAGCTGCCAGCAGGACTTCACTTTGAAGTAGCTGTCAATAATGATTTGGGAAGTAGTGAACAAATGAAAGCATTATGGAATAAATGCAGGTGTGAATGCTAATTCTTCTGTAATAGCCATTAACAGTACAAGTGATAAGACAAAGGAGTACAGGAGTGACTGTAACCAGTAGTCACATGCACTGAAGATTTAATTCCATGGGAGGTCCCAAAATTAGCATGATGCAGTTTTTACTGTCTACTTAAGTTAGATCAAATAAAAGGTAAAATAAGTAAATGCACTTTGTTTTTCTTTCTGAGTAGAATCATAAGTTAAATACTTAGCAACTATATTTTTAATTGGTTCTTGGTTTCAAGGAGCAGTTTTGTATGTAGTCGTATATACCAGACCAACCAGGAAGGTGCTGGTAAGTGGTCTTTCTCCAAGAACTGCATACACCAGTTGAGTCTTTAAAACACTCTTCAGGCCGATATAATTTAAGATTTCTGTCTACACCAGTTTTGGGTTTGCTCCCTGATGACAGGACTGCTGTAATTTGTTGAGGATTTTACAGGGAGCTGCCCTCTACAGATGGCTGTCTCATTGTCAGGAAATTCATCTGGTCTTGGGATTTACTGTGCACGTACAAGCTCTGCATTCTGTGCACACCCAGTATGTGTGATCTGGCTCAAACTCATCAGATTTATAGCAGGATGCTTTACAGCTGATCTGTGCAGATATTGAGGATTTCAAGCTTCTAGAAACTACTGCCATGTTTACATACGTGACATAAAACAAGCTCGCTCAGCATTGCTGATAGGTGGTAACAAAATATTCAAGTCTGCATCCACACTGCTGGGTATTTAAAGTAATTAAAATTTATGTGCAAACATTAGGTCATCAGACTTCATCAGAGGCACTACTGGATACAAAATGTCCTCTAACGCCAATTATTTAATAACCCTGTCTGTTAATAAATTAAAGCCAAGCTTAATTTTTTCTAAGTGCAATTGCTTTTACTTTGATGTCCTTTTCCTGTTTACATCATATTTGCTGATGGCAGCTGAAATACCTGCAACATTCTGCCTTGGGATCATGGAGCATATATGTGCTAGAGGTAAGACATCTGCTCACGGATGGAAAGCTTGCAGGTGTAATATATATTTTATGTTCCACTGTAATCATTAATGTGCATTTTTGTCATCTCAGAGAAATATGCTATAATTTCTGCTTTTGAATAAAGCACCTCCATTTCATTCTCTGAAGACAATGTAGTGAAAGGTTTTTTCTGTTGTTTTGATTCCTCCAAATAATGGTCTGTCTGTAGAAATTATAGTATAAAAAGCATAATTTCATGCTGTGTCACTATTCCTATTGATATTTATTATTTGGTTTTGGTTTTTTTTTTCTTGTTTCATATACATAGCATAAATAAAACTAGTATCTCAGGTGGAAAATGGTATTTGGGTTTAGTGAGGTAGATAGAGTTCCTTTTAAAATAATCTGGCATGCATTAAATTCAGTGATTGATAAACCAATGCATTTTATAGTACCAATTTGTTCAAAGTATGATTTTTGTAATTGTCACATAGGTGCTGTTGTGTTGAATTGTGCTGCAGATTTGAAAAAAAAACAAGCCAGCATTCTGTATGTAGTCATAATTAAAGCAAAGGAGAGGGTGTCTGAGTGGGAGATGGACCTGGAGTAACGACGCAACCACAATGTATGATCGCTCTCCTTTATTGCTAGTTTCACACAGTTTATATAGAGAGTACATGGCATAAACAACCTTATGATTGGACAACTGAGGCTGACGACACATCTCAAGCTGGCAGTTAATTGGTTAACTGGATCAGTCCATGCTGGACAGTACTTCCTCATTTCCCAGATAAGGTGCTGCTTTGTTTGCATAACTTTACTTGTTTACCACCCTGTTCCCAGGCTCAAGGAGAGAGCAAGGTGCAGCTAAGGCTTCACTACTGATGCTAACAGTGCTATTCACTGGGTGCTCAAAGTGCTGGCTTGTTCAGGATGTATCCTTTGCTTACCTTCCACAAGAGGGAATATAAATTACACATCCATACCCACACACAGGAACCTGTAAACACTGGCCCGAATTAAGACAATTCTTTAAGATGGTAATTTTTTGTTTTAAAGCTGTATCTTGTTGCACAGCTGTTATCATTATTATTTTGAAACCAATTATATACATCATCCTGTTGTACTTTTAATTTCTGAACATGCAAGTATATTAACTATTGCTTCTTGATCCATTCTTACAGTATTCTGCTCTGAAGGCAGTTTGTTCTGTAATGTATGGAGATAACATGTGGAAGTACACTGATAAACTGCCTGTGCACTAAGAGCAATAAATCATGCCAAAAATGACAAGCACCATTTATTTAACAAATATTTTCATTGTGATTGTACAAAAAGGACAAAACACAGATATGACATGTTCAGGAACACCTTCCAATTCTGTATGGTATTTAATAGTAGAGAAAGTTGAGAGTAGCCTAATAAGAAGGACTTGCTGGCGAATAAGAAGCTAACAATGATATTTTTTTTAAGTGAAAGACAGGAAATTCAAATTGCATATTAGGAACAAATCCTTTACTGTGAAGGTGGTGAGACACTGGAACAGATTGGCCAGAGAAGTTGTGGATCCTCCATTTGTGAAAGTATCCAAGGCCAGACTGGATGGGACTTTGAACAACCTGGTCTACTGGAAGGTATCCCTGCCTTGGGCAGGGGAGTTGGAACAAGAGAAGGTAGTTCTAGGATTTTGAAATTTTCAGCTCAGTAAGTAGACAAAAGAGAGCTCCTCCAGACCACATCCTCACTTCCCATCTCTACTCAGAACAAGCACACTTAGGAATGGGCTTCATCTTAAATCAGTGTGGTTTAAGCACGTGATCAGAGTTAATCATATGAAGAGATAAGGAAAAAGAAAATAAAAGGCTACCTCATCCATCCTCTGCCATCTTGTGTTTGTTTTCTGTTTTCCATAAATTGGAACTGTATTTGTTTCTGGCAGAGTACTTTTCATTGCTACATACCTAAATGCATCATTAAAGCAAACAAGCGGTTACCTGACATTAGGCAGGCATATTAAGAGCAGAACCATGTTGGAAGCTTTCTGAAACACCCATTTTTTGGGCATGTTGTCAGAAAACGTCAAAATTAAGCATATTTCTGTAGGAATCCTGAGTTAGCATTAGCAGTAAATAGCACGTGGGAGGAATTTGTCATGGAAGTTTTATATTGCATGTACATTCTGAATATTGCTCATACCCACAACCTTCACAACTGATGTTTTTTGAAAACTAAGGTTTTTTTAAATAGAAAAGGGGGCTACATTTGATACACTTCATGTGGTGGAAATGAAGATGAATGCCAGCTTCCTTGATTTTGAAAAGTAGAGATATTTTGCAGCAATAATACACAGGCACAACTTTCACAGTCACACCATTAGTTTTCAAGTATTTTTAACTTACACGAGATTCTTAAACTGTAAACTGTAAATAAAAATATGAGTTTGGTGAAATTCAAATATGTGCTATATAAGGGGAACATGTAACTGAAGAGGAAAAAAAGGAATCAGAAGTGATCTTAACCTGAAACTACAATGTGCAGATAAGATTGTAATTTTTATTCATTTCCTCAGAATGTCTTTTAGCAAGTGTGAAAATAAGCTACCTCAGACCTTAGACAGCTGTAAAAAAGACTACATTACCACAAAACAAGCCCCTGAAAGCCAGGAACATCCAAAAGCATTTCTATAGTAATTTTGCATTATGTGTCTCTTTAAAAAGGAATAGCCTCCTAAAAATTATGAACTTGAGAAAGAAATGATTCTTTGACCTGTGCTATAAAAAGAGTGTCAGAGTAGGTGATTAGCTTGTGAGATGTTTGTAATTTGAATTATTATCTTATATGTTTGGGGTATTATTCCTACTCCACCAAAATCTAATTTATGGAGAATGCTGCAGACTTTTGCATCTGTTAATAACTGCAAATTAATTACAGGCTGAAGAGCTTCTCATTACCCTTTAATTTCATTGTCTTTTAGCTTCAGTTCTATGGTAATATCAATAAATCATAAACAGTTCTTTGTAAATTGTAGCAGGGCTACAGAGGGTGAAAGAAGAGAAGTTTTTGTATTAGATGTAAGGAAGATGCTGTTAATAAAGTGATGGGGGATCATAGAAGTGTATTTTCTATTTTTCTAACCAGTGTGGGGAAAAAGATCTTCCTGGCTTGGGACAAAAGTGTTTTCCTCAACTGTATTTTCTTCTTTCACATATGAAGAGTGCAATTCATCATATACCTGTGTTTTTTAGTCGATGTAACTTTACATCACAGTTCTGTGCCCAATAAAAAAGAAAGGTATAGAAGGTACAGACAATTAGGAGAACTGGGGCTATGAGGAACCTGTTCTAATGGGAGGTGTTCCTCTCCATGGCAGGGGGGTTGTAGCTAGATGATCTTTAAGATTCCTTCCAACAAAAACCATTCTATGATTCCACATGTGTTTCTCAATGTAAGCAACAGTCATACAAATTCTTCTTGGAAGCCTATAGGAAAATATGGGAGGGGCTGTGTGCAAGGCCATATAGCAATAAGATGAGGGACAATGGTTTTAAACTAGAGGAGGGATGGTTTACATTAGAAGAAGTTCTTCACCATGAAGGTCATGAGGCACTGGAACTGGTTGCCCAGAGAGGTGGTGGAGACATCCAGCCCTGGAGACATTTAATGCCAGGTTTGATGAGGCTCTGAACAACCGGACCTAGTGCAGGACGTCCCTGCTCACTTTAGGGGGTTGGACTATATGACCTCTGAAGGTCCCTTCCAACTTAACATATTCTCTATGATTCTAAGTTCAGATGAACCACTGCTTTGTAAAATAACTCATATAAATTAAGCGAAGCTTACATCTGTATTTTATTGAAACTTTTTAGGGGTATATATCTGGCACATTATTTTCAGTCTAAAACATGGATGCCATTGGAAGCAGCTAAATAATCTCAAATGGGAAAAAATTGGAGGAAATAGTTTTGCCTAGCTTAGCATGGAAAATAAGCACTACAAAGTGAAAGGCTGTTTATTATCAAAAAACACTGGTGTAATGTATTTTGTATTTGTTTTAAATCATGAAATTAAGTTCAGGTTTCTAGATATTAAAAAATTACCCCTGCATCACACTGAAACTTAAGCTTTCCCTGGTGGCAACTGGATCTGGATCTTTTGCAGTGACTGTTTCTATAGCAACTGCAAACATCTTATGAACAAAACTGAAAAACATTTTTAAACATCACTGACTTGTAGTTATCTGTCTTCAGATGGTAATATCAAATACCTGTTTCTGTTTCAGCTGAGCCACTACACAGAAAAGATGAAAAGAAATAATTTGCAGTACCCATGCTTCCGCTGATAATGCACTTCTTAAGTGGTCTTCTAATTCTTGGTTAAAAAAAGCCCACTGGGTGGAGGCATGGAGCTGAGTTTCACTAGGAAACGGCACATCATAGATCCATAAATGTAAAAAAAGGAAGGGACATCGAGATCAAAACCTAGTAGACCTGTTTAACAAAGTAAGACTTAGTCATTGACTTAAGTTGAACACACCTTCCTTAAAACCTTATTATTAGTTGAAGGTATCCAGTTATGATTTTACCTGTATCCTGCTTCATGTTTGCTGATAAGATGAAAAACACTGTAACAGTTACACATGTAACTACGCTTCATAATCTATAAAAAAGGAAACCCTGACGTCTTGCAGTATAGATGATTTTTTGGCTCTCCTGAGAACTAATTGCCAGTTTATCAACATTTTTCTCTTAATAGGGGCACCAAAACTGAGCAAGGCGAATGGTTACACAAGCTGTTGTAGGCTTGTGCATTATGTTATACCATTATCCCCTGCTGAATAACAAGCTAGGCCACAACCCCATAATTTGTCACATGAACCTACTGCCTGGCTAATAGTATCCGGTGAGCTTCTGGTCCTGGGGACCAACCTGAGATGATACAGAGGGTGTGCTTGCATCCATTCTCCTGCAGTGATCCAGCTGGAGTAGTTTTCAGCAGGGCTGGCAACCTGGCAGACAGAACTGGAGATGCAGGGACAAAAAGGAAGACTGTTGACATCCATTTCTTGCATTCACCAGGATTTTTAATGGAGCGCTGTGAGGTGCTGGGATTTGCTAATCTCTGAGTAATCTGTTTTCCTGGGAGTTGGTTGTGGTTTCAGCACAGAACCTCTATCTGCTGGCAGTAATAATAGTGCATTCTGCCACTGGCTGTTCCTCTTTTGAAAGTTTCCAAGGCAATTTTGTATGAGATCTTCTCTATGGAACTGTATGGGAAGAAAAAACAAAGTCGAATGAGACCTAATTAGAAGCTTGACAAATATCATCATAGCTCTAGTTAATGGAGGCACAAGTGGCACAAGTACCACAAGGTCAGACTTTGTAATTTTGTTCTCTTTCTTACTGGAAAATGCTTGGAGACGGTCTCTGGAGGAATTTCAATTAGTAAGTGCAGTCTTGGCAAATATTGACCCATCTGTGAAACAAGTCAGTGCCCCAAGGTTAACCCAAGTGACTACTGTTCTGCTGCACTGTTACAGCTCTTCTTTGGCTAAGTTCACTTGCACAATGTCAGGCAGGCACAAAGGCAGTCTGCAGTCAGGATATATGCCCCTTTAAAATACAAAGCAAAAATGTATTTGTTAATATAAAGGAGACAGCCATGAATTAATGGGCTGTTAGTCTGAGCACCAGCGTTCCCACCACCTCTGGTACAAAGAATCTCTGCAGAAAGGCTGGCAGCAGTCAGGAGGGGGAAGGGCTGGATACCACTATGCAGTCTCCCTGGTTCAAGCTGTAGGTCTGCCACCAGCTTTATCACCGACATTCTGACCCAATGCTTCACATCTAGTTCCCAGCCAAATATGGAAGCCTAAATGGCTTCCCTGCTTTTTTTCCTGTTAGAATTTTAAGCCTTTCCACACTGCTGTTTTCTACCTTTTATGTTTGAGCTACTAATGATGCTGTCTCAACAATCCTGATCCTGGGCAATACTTTTATCTTTTCTGTCTCTTTACAGACCTTCTCATAGCGCTTTGGCAGCAAGACTGAGCTCTGGTTATTCTGCTATGTCATGTGAGAACTGTGTGCCCAGAACACTGGGGAGAGCGGGGACAGCTTTCAGATGGGATTATGGAGGAAGGTTTCAAGCCTGTGCACTGATCCATTTGCTGCTGCTTTTCACATCCTAGTGTAAATTACAAAAAGACACTGAATATCTTGTTCCTTGAAGTCGCTCTGGATGGTAGAAATAGTCACAGTGCCTTCAATTTCTGGAGTAGATCATATGGCATAGTATCAGGTTTTTCCATCCCAGGTCCAGGACTCCCATTTATCCTTCCTCTAACATTCTTAATTGCCCTTTTTTTCCTGTCTGCCTAGATCAGAATCATAGCCTTACCTTCAAGCACCTTGGTGTCTAGATCACTTATAAACATGACAGGTCCCAGGACAGACCATTGTGGCCAGCAGCACAACTCAACTAGGTAGCACTTCACAACTCTCTTGAGTGCAGTCATCCAGTAGCATTTTACCCATCTAATAGCCTGTTTAGTAATCATTTTTTGTATGGGAAATGTGTAATGTGTGTTACATATTGCTTTTTCCCCAGGTAGTGATTAGAAATATTTATTGAAAATTTGTGCCCTTTATGATTTTTTAAAATCAGTTTGTTCCAGAAATAGCATTGGTAAATTTCCTTTTGTCCTAAATAGACCTTAAATTACTTTTATTTTCCTTGCTGCCAGCTATAGAGCTTCCTTTTTATCCTTTAATTTCCTCTATTGATTTTCTACAATTCCTTATTTATATTCATTCCACTATCCTCTTTTTCTGCTCTCTTGAACATAAAAAGGATTTTTTTTATTAATCTGTGCAACTCTGTGATGTATACATGTAATAAAAATGAAAATGTAGAAGCACTAATTTATGTGCATTTATGTTCATTAGTATTACTGAAAATAATGAGCAGCATAAAAGAGTCAGTGATACTCCACATAAAAATAGTAGTAGCTCTTATACTTCTAACAGCTAACAATCCTGAAGTACAAGAATATTTTCAAGAGTATTCTTTACTGTTTTCCACAACCCACTGTCACCCTGGAAAGCTCTAAATGTAGGGGGAAAAGAGAGGCCTTTCCACAGAAAAAAATCAATGTTATCTACTGTGGCAAGATTATTCTAAGAATCATATATAATTACTTTTTAAATCATTTCATTCAGATAGTAATATTAGCTCTTACCCTTCATTCTGACAGATTATGAGTTAGATCAGAGAGTTATAACTTTTTATGGCTTGGTTCCATTATTATCTCTTGATTATATTTGTCATGCACAAAATACCTACTGAGGAAGCACTATCCTTAAAATACTTCAAAAAATGCAATGCCACACTGCCGTACACTTCCTATTTAGGGATTCTTCAATTCTAGAAAAATACTATAAGATTATTACAACATAAGGTTGTAAAATAGCTAGATAGCTTGTTTAGGATATCTGCTACTTTTATCTTGTAGATAAACAATAATTGAAGTAAATTCAGATATTTAGCAGATAAATCACCATGTGCATTTATGCAAATTTGTTTCCTGGGATAAAATAATTTACATTATACATAAATTGTGGCAACTTACAAAACTTATTTTTCTCACAAGTTTTACAGGTAAATGGGTGTTTTCCAAATGAACTCATCACTAAGAGTTTGTTTACATAATTTGATTGACAAATACCTCAGTAAAATTACTTATACACTGTGGAAAATTTCCTGGGGAAAAGCATAATTGAAGGATTATTTTGTTTGCTGGAGCTCTAACAGTACTCTAACAACAACAGTGTATATACAACAGGGAATATTTCATATAAAGGTGAGTGGTTGTTTTTAATGTCACTTTTCATTCCAGATGGTTTCTGAAAACACAGTTCTGGTAGACCATTGAATGTGAATTCTAGGAATTATGGTTTCTTCTTTGACACCCATTCAGGATAATTATGCTTTTTTTTGTGGTTAAAATCCATAGGCTAGAACCATACCTGAGAAAGTAGCAATTGATGAGTAGCTGAAGTGAGGGACAGTGAAGATGGTCCACTTAACCTGGCAGTGGAGTGTCTCTCAAGTGAGACATGGGAGGTGGACTCAACAAGTACCTGAAAAGAAGCTGTAGAGAGCTGGAGGAGAGTCTCCTTTCCTGAGTAGCAGGGTATAGAACAAGATCAAATAGCCTTGAGTTGCACCAGGGGAGGTTTTGACTGGATATTAGGAAAAAATTTTACACAGAAAGGGTTATTCAGCATTGGAACAAGCTGTCCAGGGAAGAGATTGAGGCACTATCCCTGGAGGTATTGAAGAGAAGGGCAGACACAGAAATACAGTTTAGGGATAGTTCTTGTCAGAGTTGGGTTGATGGCTGAATGAGATGGTCTGAAAGGTCCCTTCCAACCACAGTAATTCAATAATTCTACTTGAACAGATGAGAGGGTAAGCTTGCCACTGTCTCAACCCCTTTCTCAGAACTGCTCCTACCTGTTAATTTTAAGTGGTGAAAAGTATAGGTGGGAACAGTGCTGTCTTGGCCCTGCTCTGTTCTGCATAGTGTAGGTAGTCCCTTTTTCGTTGAACAGCATCCAGGAAGAAAGTTTATTAACAAGCACCGGAAGGAGGCAAATCAAAATTGTCTCTTCTGTTTTCTTTTATATCAGTTATTCATCACTATTTACCAAATCCTTTTTGGAAATACAATTCAACCTGCATGTAATGAACATCTTCCATTCATGGTGGAATCAATATACTTACATTCTACCAAAACATTTTAAGTAGCAGAGTGATTGACAAGTAGTAGGTAGCAGTGACACTTATTTTTCCTAGTGTACCTTCATAAAATGAATATGAATATTTTAGGATTATCTGTATCATTACATGTTCTACAGTCTTCCACTTCCCTGCAGTTACATCCTGCAAAGAGAAAGAGACTAAAAAGACACTAAGTGTGTACAAGTGTGTGTGTATGTGTGTTTCAAATGTGAAGATACATACTCAGCAAATAACAAAATCTTTCCATTCTCTGATTTAGCCCAGAATCCATGCAGTAATTAATCTGTTTTAAGAATTATAATTTCCAGGGAAGTAATCATCTTCTGTGTAACAGGGGGAGAAAATAAAGTTTTAAAAGAGATACTAAGAAACTGCTGTAGAGTTGGAAGCCATACATACCACTATGGTACTTAATCTTTGCTGATCTGTTTTGAAGGCTGTTGTTATTTTTGGTGCAGTGCTTGATACTAACAATGTTCAGATACTTTTACTTTTCCTGAAATACTCTTCTGGTTATATTGTTTCGCTGTCTGAAAACTGGAGGTAAGATTGTTTCAGCTAGGGTTGTAACAGCCTGGAATAGTTCAGCTGGAACTTTCAGTTGAAGACTAAAAGTACTGCTTTTACGCCCTGACCATCACAAGAAAAACTAATTTAAACCTTTCCTTAACTTGTTTCTGAGGACAATTCTGTCAGACAAAGGCTAGCCCTTAGGGAAGAGAAAAAGAAACCAATAATCTTATGTGATATTTCTGGTAGCTGGCCAATTTACTTGAATAGAATGTTTTTTCCCAAGTCAATATCTGCATTACATTTTTTGATTTGGGGTTTTATGGACTTCCAAGGCAAAGAGAAGGACTATCAACTTTTTTTCTGATTTTCCTATAAATAGTCCTTTTCCACAGAGCTTCTCCTGCAACATTTTCTCCAAAGAGCCTTAAAACAATGCATCTTTTTCCAGACTGAACATCTGTCTGCTTCTTGTTCCTCTTCAAATCAGCAATGCCAGCTTTCATTGTCTCTGCCTTGTATTTCAACAGGAATGAAAAGGAATCTCTAAGTAATGATGCAAACTCATTTGAAATTTATCTCTACTTCGATTTCAGCTTTGCAATTTACAAATGTGCAGCCTGATCATTGCAAACCAATGACTAAGAGAACAGTGCTGTGAAATAACCTTCCTTGGCTCCAGTCTCCACCACTGGACCTGCCTGCACTCCTCTTTGCACAGACCAAGAGAAGAGTCTGAAGTGGCTGCTGACTGAAAAATCAGGCCATTACTTATAATGGGTAGATTGCTAAAGGTGTAAAAGTTGTACTAGGTAGCAATACCCTGTGGAGTTGTCATCTTGCTTACCACCATGTATGTTAACACAGTGTACCAGTTATCTTCCAGAAAATAACAAAAAATAATTACATTGATTTTAAACTCACTAGTCCTATTCTAATAAGAAAATATCAGATTTTTTTTCAGGTTTATTTTGCTGAAATTAAATTCCCAAAGTCATAAAAATGTAATAGTAATAGTAGTAAAATTATCCAGATGCTTCAGTATCTAAGTGTGATGATTAGTTGTGTGTGATTTAGGTGTGATGATTAGTCGTAATTTAAGCAGCATGCATTAACTTTTTATTCTATTTAATTGATTCCTGGAGTAAAATTTTGATCTGTTGAAGGAAATTGAATTTTCATCTTTTGATTCCAGCATGCCAAATTTTCTTCTGCTGTTTCTTTTGTTAGGCTTTTTTTGTTCCCATAGTAGTCTTTTATTTCTTGAAATGATAGAGTTCAAAGATCTGATCTTAAGACTTGATAGATCTTGTGGACCACAGGCCTCAATTTCATGTGTCAATAATTTTCAAGCTGTACAGGCAATCTTGCTAGATCTCCAGATGGGCATATTTTGTTACTTTTTGCTAGTATATGAGGATGGTAAGAGCATCATAGAATCATAGAATAGTTCGGGTTGAAAGGGACCTTAAAGATGATCGAGTTCCAACCCCCCTGCCATAGGCAGGGACACCTCCAACTAGACCAGGCTGCTCAGTGCCTTGTCCAGCCTGGTCTTGAACACCTCCAGAGAGGGGGCATCCACAACCTCTCTGGGCAACCTGTTCCAGTGCTTCACCAACCTCACTGTAAAGAATTTCTTTCTTATGTCAAGTCTAAACCTACCCCCCTCCAATTTACATCCA
>VZTY01001667.1:0-11277 GCA_013400935.1 Turnix velox
GGGTGAGGGGCAAGGTGATGGACATGAGTTTCCATTTCTTGCCTCAATGCTGTGTGGGGTTTGCCTGAGGTCAGAGGAAGGTCAGGAGACTCGTGTTTTAGCTTTGTGATTCAGCTCAAGGTGCTGTTGGTGCAGTTGGTGTGAGTTCAGCCCTGAAGGTTTAAGCCAGGGATGGGGCAGCAGCAGCTCCAGCCTCTGGCCCTGGCTGTGCTCTGTCTCCCCGCTGAAGCACCAGGGAGAGCCCAGTTCTCCAGAGGTCAAGGCTCTTTAGAAAAGCTTGATGAACCAGGCATTTTGAAGTTCCACAGCAAGGCAAATGTGCTGATGTGCAGATAGTTTGCCCATGGGCCCGGCATATTTGCAGTCAGCAGCCTGCCCTGTGCAGTGCCAGAGAGCTCTGTCACACCACAGGATGTCTAATGGCTTCTGAGTGATGTGCCTTTGGTCTTCAAAAGGCACCCAGTGCTATCAGTCCTTCATGAAGTCCTCTGGAGACAGCCTGTGGGAGATGTGAGGAGCAATCAGCAGGGTGTATGGGGGAAGGAGAGGGGTGAGCAGGAGCCCCTCTCTCCACCAGGCAGTTCTGGCCACTGTGTACTGAACATTCCTCCCCAGCAAAGGGTTTTTTGCCCTTCAGCCAGTTTTGAAACATCCAGCAAACAGCCCATGGTGGCAGGCCACACACCATGGATGGCTTAGCAAGATGGGCCTCAAGAAATCAGGTGGAGGAAGGTGCTGGGGATGGAGAGGTTGGTGCTGTGGCTGGGGATGGCCAGAGGGGTTTCTGTCCCTGACTCTGGGTTTGTGGGATGCTCCTCTGCTTCCCCAGGTGGGACTCTAGCCTCTGAGTGCTTTAGGCTTCTCCCATGGACACAAGGTTGTTGACTTGTGGAAGACAAAGAACCAGGCACTGGGAGCAGCCCTGTGGGAAAGATGTCTTCTCTTTACAGGCTGGCTCCTGAGCCCTGCAGCCAGGCAGGGCAGCCAAGCTGTCCTCCCCTGCAGTGGTGCCCACTCTGCTTCTCTCTCTGCAGGGTGAGCTGCCGCTCAACGCCATTGAAGTGGTTTTTGAAGAGAATGAGAAAACCTCCTTTTTAATCAGAGGTTTGTGTTTATCATGGCAAGGGGTGGGCTGGGGACAGCCAGGGAGCTCTCAGCTTGTGCTAAACTGCTGTGGCCACCAGCAGCACAGCTCTGCCAAGGGAAACGCTGAGAAATCTCCGTCCCTCTGAGCCCGGGCTGACAGGGAGAGGCTGAAGAGCAGCCCCAGCTCGTGGCTGCACAGGCTCCCCTCAGGCAGGTCTGGGGCTGTTGGTCCCTGTCCCACACCTGCCCTCCAGCTGACTCTGCTGTAGGCACAGGCAGCAATGAAGGCAGAGTGTTCTCCCATCCCTGCCCCCCCTCTCAGGGTTTCCCAGACACCAGGAGAACACAGGGAGGGATGGAGCAGGGGAATCCCATGGGTTTTTAAAGGAAATGACCTGTGCTGTGAGAGGAAGGCAGTAACCCCGGTGAGCAATGTTTTCCCAGGCCAGCTGATCAATTCCATCCGCGTGATCTGCCGCAGCTACAGCGATTACCAGGAGTGGCTCTACTGCCTCAAAACAGCCCAGTTTCGAAACGCCGACTCCTCCCTCTCCGGATCAGAGAGTTTCTCGGTAGCAAAGCCACCACACCTCTGCCAGGTAACTCGGGCTTGTGTCATCAGCCAGGGCTTCTGTCTGTGAATTCACTTGTGACACAACTTTGCTTTGAGTGCCCTGCTCAGGTGCTGACCCTGGCACATTGCTCTGGAGCCCTGCTTTGCATTAGCTCAGGTGTGCTGTGCTCAGTTCTGTCCTATCAGCAGGAGGACATTGGGAGGGTCTTGCATGACAGGGAAGACACCCTGCCAGCACTGCAGCTGGGGTAGGGTCAGGGTGTCTTTAATCTGCTGCAAACCTTCACCATTTGTCCTTGTCACCCTGTGAGCTGGCCTCAGCCACCCAAGAGTGCAGCAAATCCTCTGCAGGGGTGCAGCCCTGAGCTTGGGGATGCTGGGGTGAGAGCTAGGGCAGGGGCTGGATGTCTGTGTCTGCAGCCATGCAGCCACCCGGGGCAGGGGCTGGATGTGTGTGTGTGTCTGTGTCTGCAGCCACCCGGGGCAGGGGGTTGTTCCTACGTGGTGTTCTTCTCCCCCACAGTTCGGTGGCAACGGGCGAGGGTCACTCACTTCTGACAGCCAGACCAGCTCCTGGGCGTCGGGAGGGAGAGCAGGAACCTCCACGGGGCTGTCCCAGCACAGCGGCTCCCTGCCCGACACACACTCCTTCCTCGCACACCCCAAGAGCAGGGGTCTGGAAGAACCCATCTATTCCCAGCCTCTCCGTGTAAGTGACCCCCTGCAGCCCGGGGGGGGACAGGCACTGCCGTGTCTGCTGGGTGGGCTGAGCTGGAGGGGTCGGTGTTTGCTGCACAGCAAAGTCCCCCTGTCCCCTGTGTCTCTGCCCAGGAAGTTTCCTCACTGCTGGTAAAGGACAGGTCAGCTGAGGGCATGAGGGATAGGTGTGGGCTGAGGAGAACCAGCTCCAAGGTCTGTTTCCTTGTCCCAGCGCCCAGCACCCCCCAACTGGCACAACCCGGGACCACCCGCTCAGGACCTGCAGAGGGGGGGCAGCACCAGGAAGTCCAAGGGCCAGTGTGGGCAGCAGTTGCCCAGCCAGGAGATGGAGAGGAACATCTGCAGCTTCATGTCTGAGAATGCCAAGGGCGAGCTGCCAGCAGCAGTGCACACCAAGCCCCATCACAGCTCACGCCATCGCCCCCCCAACCTGGACCTGAGCAGTGTAAGGCTGGGATGTGCTGGGGTCTCTCCTGCCCAGGAAGTTTCTCCTCATGGTCACAGAATAGTTCACCTTCCTCTTCCAATTCTGTCTTTCAGCTGGGTGGAAAGAGCCTGGTGGGAAGTCAGGCCTCAACAGCTTCCAACTCTCTGGAGAAGCCCGATGGGCCCTTCTCCCCTGACTACGCAGACCCCTACACACCCAGCTCCCCCCACACCACACACCCTGCCATCCTACAGGAGGTACCTGCTCCCCACACCAGCTCTGGGCTCCCCACGTCCTGCCTTGGGCCGTTTCTTTTCCCAATGCCTGAGCCCGGATGGGATGTGGAAACAGATTTTTGGGGAGGGGCAGGGTACAGTGTAGTTCCCTGGGGATTTTTCAAGCCAGGACAGAGTCAGAGGGGAACAGGTTTCCCCTGTCTTACCACAGCAACCCCAGGAACTGTGAAACAAAGGCAATAGGCTGAGATGTCAGCCAGCCTGCAGATAGCAGAGATGAGTCAGACACTGAGACCACTCCAGCCACCCCTCACAATTCCCACTGTGATAACCACTGTCTGTGAAAGAGCAGCCGGGCAGCAGCAGGTCAATGTTCCACAGCAGGAACCAAATCCAGAGGGGTTTTTTTTGCTCAGCAGTTCCTACAGTGTGAAGAACAGACGGTTTCAGCACAGACAGATGGATTCCCGTCCCTCCCAGTTCCCCATCATCTCTCCCAGCAGAAGAGGAGCCAGCCCAGTGGCCAGCACAGGGAGATGCCCGTGGCTTTCTGTTATGGCACACCCAGTCCCTCTGACTTCTTCCAGCTGCCACCTCCTGATGATGCTTCTTATCAGAGAGAGGTGAGTTTGGGGAATCAATGGAGGCCTGAGTCCAGGTGTGCCATGCCCCCAGCCTGCAGTGCTACAGAGAGTCACAGAATAGTTCAGGTTGGATGGGACCTTCAAGATCGAGTTCCAACCCCCCTGCCATAGGGAGGGACACCTCTCACTAGATCAGGCTGCTCAGTGCCTTGTCCAGCCTGGTCTTGAACCCCTCCCGAGAGGGGGCATCCACAACCTCTCTGGGCAACCTCTTTCAGTGTTTCACCACCTTCACATCATCCTCATCAGCTCATCTCTTTCTTCACAGGCCTTGTTTCTGCGAGAGGAACATCTGGGCCCTTCATTGTACCCACCAGGTGAGAAGTGGGAAGCTGCTGGGCATCTCGCTGCATCTCACTGCTCAAATCCCAGCCCTTTGCCCACACCCAGCACTTGTGCTGACCCCGAGTGTTCTCCCTCCATCCCCCTGGGTTGCTTCCTGACCTCTCTGAGGGCTTGGGTCTGTTCTTCCACAGATGGGGATTTCAGCATCTATGATGTGCCAAAGCCCAGGCGCTGGAGCTCCCACTCCCTGCCCGACCACGACTACGTGGAGCTCCACAGCTCAGAAAGTGACCTCAGCTATGACAACCTGTGGGAAGCTGAGGCCAAGGAGCCCAGCAGCCCCCGAGTGTCCCCACCTCCTGGCCAGCAGTTCTACCAGGCCTGAGGGAAATGGAAAAGCTCTCTGGGCTGTTTTCTCCAGAGTGGGGTGCATCTGCAAAAGGCAGGTTGCAGAGGTGGAAGCCCTGACCTACATCTGAGGGTGGGGATAAAGCACAAAAGTGAGAGGCTCTGTGGCCCCTGTTGGGGAAACAGCTTTGCCACCCTAAAAATAAGAGGAAAAAGCTGGTCAGGGTTCCTCAGGGTGTTCGGATGGAGCCCTCACTCAAAGGGCTCACACTGAACACGGGGTGTGGATCCAGGCAGGGAGGGAAGAAAATTCCCTACAAGCCAGAGTGAGGGTAGCCATGACCCTGCAGGGCTGAGAGCAGGGCTCCCGTGGGCTGGCTGCTCCCACTGCCCCCTCCTGAGGCACAGACAAGAGGGGACAGAGGCAGAGTCTCGGGGCTGTTGTTTTCCAGTCTCTCTGGCCAGTTACACAGATCAGGTCAGCAGCAAATCTAAATATTTTTACCTGAGGCTCTGAATTCTTAACCTTTGTTCCTCAGAGAGGCTGCACACCAAACAGAAGAGAGAAATTTCAGTTTTCATTGTCTTACTGGCATAAACAAAGCAACCTCCCAGCTCTTTATACTTGAATATCTGAGTATTGTATTGTAATTACATTTGGGACTCTCAGAAGGGATCTAGCAAAGTTTGCATGCAAGGTTTGAGTGGATGATCTGTATTTAATATGTAAATATGTCTAACTTCAGGATCTATTTAATTTTCTAGCTATAAATTATGTCAGATACTTTAGAATGGTCACCTGCCTGTTCATCTGTGTGTGTGGGAGGTTTGGGTCTTCTAGCTGTTAGTGGTTTGTTTCACATTCACCCTGATTCTGCTGAAGACCTGTGTTTAGTGACTTAATCCCAAAAGGAATTATTTATTCCCCAAACAAAACAGCCCTTGGGAACACAAGGTTTGCTGGGGGGCTGCTGTGCTCATGAAGGCACTCACTTAGAGATTTTTAATTGTAGCAGCAGTCCCTTCAGTGCCTTGGGAGGGACAAAGCCCTTGCTGTTTCTAGAAGGGTTTCCAGGTGGATTCTGCAAGGCTGAGCAATTGCCATCCACGTTCTTCTGGAATCCTGCTCCTCCCTCTTTGCCACGGGCTGCTTTAGTGGAGCCGAGTTTGTTTCTGTCCCAGCCTCTTCCCTTGAGGACTTTGTGTCCCGGAGGGTTTCCAGAGCCCTGCTGTCTCTTGTTGGGGTCAGACCCTTGTAAACACCTAAGCCCAGAGCAAAGTCTCCCCTGGATGGAGTCTTAATGCCCAAGAGAACTGGACTTTGTCTCAGCCCCTCAAGGGTCTTGAGAAGGAGCTGGTCACAAGGTGCAAGACTCTGATTTCCAAACGCTGCAGGGACACCATGCAGCTTCTGACACAGATTTTTAAGCCCAGCTCTCAGTGATGACTTTGCTTCCTGGCTCCATCTGGGCTGGATTTGTCCCTCTTCCAGGGGCTGCCCTTGCAAGGCGTGGGCTGCTCATTTCTCATGCCTCCAGCGCTGTGGTGTGCAGCTGCCCCGGGCTGTTGGGCTCCCATTCCGGGTCCTGAACTTCCTCCCCTTCCTGTCCGTGCCCCTGATCCTGCTGGGCCAGGACACAGCCACCTCCAGCTGCTGCTGGAACACAGCGACGTGTGATGATGTGAGAACCTGCACCCAGCAAATGGGCACCAAAGAGGGATTGTACGGGCAGGGAGAGGGGCTGTGGTGTCAGTAGGACCCTTGTCCTTCCCCAAACACCTCCCCGAGGAGCCAGAGGTGTGCAGGGTTTGCTGTGCCTGCCCTGAACAGCTCCCGCAGTGTCCGGTGGGTGGGGGAATCCAGCACAGGGAGCTGGAGCAGGGAGCTGTGCTGAGGAGAGGGAGCACCTGCCTGACTTTTTCATCCCCTTGGCAAAAGCAGGGCGAGGAGGTGGGAGCTATGTGCGAGGTGAGGAGGAGGGCTGGGAGGACGTGGCTCCCACTCCCAGCCACCGGGATGCACCCAGAGCTCAGTTCCACTGCAGTGGCTTTTGCCAGAGAATAAGCCCAGCATTGAAGTTGCAGGTGAGGCCAGGCTGGCTTCCTTGAAGGACACTGTCCATGTTGTTCCTTTGTCTGAGCACAGGAGGCCTCCCCAGAGCTGATCTCCTCACACCGACAGGATCTCTCCATATTCCTTTTCACGGAAACATCCATCTTCTGCATCGGTGTGTCCACGGCCAGAACGAGTGGATTTCTCATCCTGTAAAGCTCAGCACTCACCCAGTGCTTTCATGTGCAAATAATGTGGCCACAGGAACGTACACAGAAGTATTAAATGAGATAGATCTTTATTAGAAGCTTCCAGCATATTTGATCTGTTCTCCTCCTCTGGACATACAGCTCCAGATGGAGCCTGTACTTGTACTTCTCCCTCTTGCTGTTCCCTGCTGCAGCTCTCACTGTAGCCTGTGCTCCCACCAACACTAATCCATGGCCTTCAGTACAGCCCAACACACATGGAAGGTGCATCCCAAGAGAAGAGCTAAATCTCTTCTCCCTTGTTTCTTGTCACAAACAGTGACACCGACTCTGTGTCAGTGCCCAATGTGCACACCTGCCTTTTCCTCCTCTCCTCCTTGTCAGAGCCTTTTCCTGAGGCTTCCCTGAACTCAGCCCCTCTCCATCCTGCACAGCCACCTTTCCTATTCTCTTCCCTGGCTCTGGCTGCAAAACGTCTGCCTGTCCTCTGCCTACAGGAGTAAGCCATGCCCTCGCTGTGGCTGCTCCTCACCCACAGGACAAATGTCACATCCCCAGCTCTGGCTCAGCAGGGTGAGGTGGCCACGTGCAACAGAAACCCTGTCCCAGAGACTCTCAGAAGCTGGGACTTGTTGGAGTGAAACCCAAGAGGATGAGTCCTCCTGCAGTGAGCCAAACTGGGCATGGGAAACACAGACCTTGCCAAGCAAGCAGCCTCCCTCTTCCCCCTTAGCTGCTGCCCAGCTCCACAGGCACAGCCAGAACATGTCAGCAAAGCACCATGTTTGGACAGAGAGAGCTCTTCCCCAAAGCTGTCTCCTCTCTTCCTTCCCAGAAATGCCAACCTAGGAACAAAGCACTTCCCTCAAGTCTTGCTCTTCCCTCCCTCCACCTCCTCAGTGTCTTCCTTTGCCATTGGGTGACTCCTGCAGGGAGGACAGAGAAGCATCCTGGAGCAGACACTGGGACTACTCCCAGGAGACAGCACAAGTACACAACAAATGTGCAAAGATTGAGCAGAGCCCTTGCTGGGCTCCTCTTCTGTCCAGCACAGGTACAAACCTCCTACCGTGTTGTCTGTGGCTGTCACCAGAAGGATCCTGCTTCCTGTGACATCTTGTCCCCTTTAGGGCTGGGTGCAGAGAAGTCTGGGTGCTGGAGTCCAGGCCTCTCCCACTGCCCAAGCACAAAGTCCCCGTGTCCTCTCCTGTCCCCAGGGAGCAGCCGTGGTGTGGGCTGTGGGCTGGGGCTAGGGCTGGGGGTGCCCTTCTCTGACCTGCCTTCGGAAGTAGCGGATGGCAGAGAGTGTGCCAAAACTTGCCAGGAACACTGGAAAAGAGCCCAACACATTCCCAGGGTGAGCTGGGGTGCTTCTCCTGAACCTGAACATCTTTTTCCACACTTGGAAATCACAAGCTATTTGGACCTGGCTCTGGTCAAGCCCCTCCCTGTCTCAGACCCCTCCTGCCTTTGCTCCTCAGCCCATCACCCTGTGCTTGTTCCCGGGGTGCTCAGTCTTGAGCAGAATCAGAAACTATGGAGAAATGATGAAGAGCTAAAGGAGATTATACCCAGGCTCAAGCTCTTCTCTGTGTTTCCAGCAAATGTTTGTAGTGCTGGCTTCCAGGAGAGGTCAAACCCCTCTGACTTGTGCCCAAACAAAGCTGGGAACTCAAGCCTTTGGACTCCCCAGCTTAAATCCAGACTTGATTTTGATTTACATCTTAGAGCCTGTGACACAGGCAGGGCAATCTGACTTCTTAGAACCTGAAATGCCAGAAGAGAATTGCTAATCCTGGATGTCAGCCCCTGCTGCTGCTGCTCCCTGAGCTATGTGATCCTCAGGGCACGAGGTCCATGTCCCACATCTCACACCCTCTCCCAGCCCACGTCAGCCCCTGGTACTGAGAAGGTGAGGAGGAGCCAAAAGCTCCTTGTGACGATGGCACAACTTTAGCTAAGGAGCTATTCTCAGCCCTGTGTGACCTTAGTGGGGAACATTCCTCCCCAGGACAAGCAGCAGGAAGCTCTGGCTGCAGTGTCTTGCCCCATGTTGGGGCTCTCTGATGCCCATGGGCTAGACTCCTGCTCATCCAGTGACCCCCAAAACTCACCAACATGGATTGTCCTAGGTCCTCGCTGTACCCAGCAGCCACTTTGTGAGGGGAGAGGACAAGGTTAGTGAGTAGGAACCTGGCCTGCCACTTCTCTAGTGAAGAGAAGGTGTTAGAAAGTAACAGGATGCTTTGGAAAAGCAGAAAAATGACTGCATTTTCCCATCAGGTGTGCTAGCATCCCTGCTTTCCTCCTTGCCATGCCTTCCACGAGGTCCTTCCCACCCCTCTCTCACCAAGCTGGACACCACATACTTGTCTTCCAGGCATCTGGAGCCTGCAGGTCTGAGGTCTTCACTGCCCAGGAGGCGAAAGCACAGAAGACGAGACACATGTCCTTGTGGGTCAGAGCCAATGGCACCTCGGGCTGCCCTGGGAAGAGAAAAGCACAGGCTTTGGGGCTGCAAATCCCTTGCACCCCCAGAAANCAGCACAGGCTTTGGGGCTGCTCCAGTCGTCGGGGGCAGCAAATCCCTTGCACCCCCAGAAATCCATCTCTGTCACACCCTTTCCCTCACACAAGTCTTTTTCCCACCACCAGCCAAGCCAAAGCTGTCTACTGAGGACTCAGGTGTGTCTCCTGAGGAGGAGGCAGCTTTGGAGACCTGGCACACCTTGAAGACGTGTTGCAAAAGCAGGATATTTTTGCTTCTTTAATTCTATGCAATTAAAGCAGGCTTATTAATTAGCTATGACAATGGCAAAGGTGTTCTCTGAGCAAACAGTCAGTGCTCAGGGAACCTCAAATCACTATGTGCTCTAAAGTCCCTCTCTCCTCTTTCAGCTGGAAGCCCTGGGCACAGCCCACTCTGTGCACACCTTTCCCAACATCAGCAGCTCAGCAGACACTGCCCTGTCCCAGGGGCAGGAGGATTTTGCTGTTCCCTCTCCCCTCCCCTCAGCAGAAGCAGAGGGAAGGGCACATCTCGGCAGGCAGCGCTGGGCAGGGGGGATCTTTACCTCTCACTGCGAGGGCCATGTCCAAAGCTTCTGGCTGTTCCTGGCCTCTTCCCAGGGGTACAAGGGAGAGTTCTCTGGATCCTCTCCGCAGGAGAGACTGAGGGGCTGGGGCTTGGCCTCTGACGAGGTGCCTTTGCAGGAGGGATTTCAAAGCACCCACAGCTTTCTTCACCTCAGAGGCTGGAGTGATGGAGAAAATCCCACTCCAGCCTGTTCTGTTCCTGGGACCATCGGGGAAGAAGTGTTCATACACCTCGGGCACCGAGATAACCACCGAGTCTTTGACCAGAGTCGAGTCAGGATCCTTGTTTGGCAGCTGAGTGTGGTCCGAGCTGCTGAACTTCTTCTGCTTCCTCTCCTTACCCTTGACTTTTTTCCTTTTTCCTTCTGCCTCATTAAAAAAATACTCATACAGTTCAGGCAAGGACATTTCCCTTTCCAAGGGTGTTTTCTCCCCTTCCACTGAGTTCTCCATTCCTTCTTCTTCCCCTTGGGAGTCGCAGAACAAATACTCATACATCTCTGGCCAAGTCACATCCAGGGTGTTTGCACTGGAGGAGGCTCCAGCCGCAAAGCAAGGGGGTCCCAGCTCCCCGGGGGTCCCGGCTGCGGGTTCCCCTCCAGCTGCCCCGGCAGCATCCCCTCCAAAGGACACCACGATGTCGGGCTGGAGCAGCTTCTCTGCCCGCTGCTGGACGGCTGCTGCCGGAGGAGCCGCGGCTGCGCTGGCAGGGACGGGTAGGGCCGGGACATCGTCAGGTAGGGCCGGGACATCGTCAGGAAGGGCCGGGACACCGGCAGGTAGGGCCGGGACACCGGCCTGGCCCGCCTTGGGCTGCCGGGCGGCTCTCACCTTCCCCGGGGACTCGGCCCCCGGCTCCTTCCCCTTCTGCTTGGAGACAGCGCTGGCGGCCGGCTCCCCCTCCTCCCCGCCAGCGCTGGGCACCGGCCGCTTGCTCTCCCCCGCCTCCTCGCTCTTCCCCAGAGCGGGCCTGGCAGTGGCAGCCTTCTCCTTGCCTTTGCTTCTCCGGGAGGTGAGCGGGGAGCTCAGCGGTGCCTTTGGGGGGACACCTGCCGCCTGTCCCCCCGCGGGCTCCCTGTCCCCCTGCGCTGCCTCCAGGGCGCTGCCTCCGCGCTGTTTGCGGCTCTTCCTCCCCTGCCCCGGCACCTTGGGCCTCACCACGTCCGGGGAGCCGGGCTCAGCTCTGTCCCCTCTCGCCTCCTCCCGTGCCGGCACAGCGGGCACCGCGGCTGCCATCTCCACAGCTGGGCTTGGGGACTGCTCCCCGGGCTCTGAGCTGGGGGCACCGCCGGGACTTCTCCTCCTCAAACCCTCGGCGGAGGCAGCCAGAGCCGCCGAGCCGCGCTGCCCCGGAGAGCCCGGCTGTGGCACCGGCGGCGTGCCGAGGGGCTGGCCCCCTCCTGCGGCCTCTCCGTGCTCGGGCCGGCTGGGAGGCTCCGTGGCCGGGCTGCCGAGGGGCTGTTCCCCTCCCTGCTGGGGCCGGCTGGGAGGCTCCGTGGCCGGGCNCCTCGCGGTGCTGGGGCCGGCGGGGAGGCTCCGTGGCCGGGCTGCCGAGGGGCTGTTCCCCTCCCTGCTGGGGCCGGCTGGGAGGCTCCGTGG
>VZTY01001668.1:0-15234 GCA_013400935.1 Turnix velox
TGGGGGTCTCTTCTGTAGGGCAAACAGCTGGGATCTCTCTTCAGTTGCAGCCCTTATCTATCTCCTCCACTTTTCATTAGCTCCCACATTATGGATTTGCTGTCAGGACCTGGAAAATCCCAAATGACTCTATTGATACAACCTGAAACTCATTCCAGTTGCTAGGATGTGAATCCAGACAACCAAAGCACCTGAAACACCAGAAAGCTACATGAAGACAGAGCAGGGGTTCAGGTTAAAGGTTCTTCTATATTTCATTCATATGAATTGTCACCACTTGAAACATTAAAGGCAAGGGTCTGCCCAGGAGCAGCAGGCTCTCAGATCCTGCATGGAAATAAGGTTTATAATTTCAAGTTCTACTGATCCATACATGTGTGTTTTTTTCTCTCTCTTCAACTCTGGTAATAATGTATATTTTATTGTTGCTGGATACATCAGGACCTTTTTTTCTCCTGAAGTACCCTGCTGTACACCTTTCAAATCAAACTGTTACTGTGAAAATCCCCTTCTCTTCTACTTGTCTTAGAAGCAGAGCAGTAGAACCATCCTCACTCATGTCACTACATGCACTTTTACACAGGACACGTTTTTTGTAAGTGAAAATTTTGCAGCAATAAAAAGTACTTTCTCTAGCTCTCCCCATTCTCACCACTCAGTGCTTCTCAGGCATTAGAGCTGGCTGGCTGCTACAGAAAAGGCATAAACTTCACATTCTCACATGGTGAGGGGAAAACTACAGGAGTGGTCACTTTAAAAAAGCTGTCTTGCAGCTAGAAAGGACCAAATGGGTTTTGGTAGGTCGAAAAATTGTGCAAGCACTCAGACAACAAGCAAACATGAATACATACTCTTTTGTTCTTGCAGCCAGAATATCTTGATGCATTGACAGTTCAAGTAACTTCTCACTTTCTTTTCTGTGTACACACTACCACTAGGGGACGTTTTGTCATCATGTATCACTCACTACACAGTTTTATTCTTCCTTACAGTGGGTCATGTCTCCTTTTCAGTGTTGGTGCACATCTACATCATGGAGCAGATGTCTGAATTTCATAGGACTTGTGGATGACACAGACTCACCAGAGCTGAGACAGAGAGAAGTGTTTATTTCCTCTATCTCTCTAAAGGAGCCCATCTATCAATATATCTTATGAAGTGAGGCAGCTGGTTATTTCACAGCTTGCTGGAGCAACACAAGAAAACTGAGGGCTGCCTCTCATTTTAGTACCATATACAGACACTGTTAGATATTTTGTGAAGATAGAAACAAGATACAGACACTGCAAATCAAACTGAAATGAACATCACCTGTAGTGATGCATGCTAAGTATTTTCTGAAGAAGTGAGAATAACTTTTAGACTAAATAATTAGATGTTGATTGGCAAAATTCATTTTTCATTCCTTTTGCCCTTTCTCATCTTATTTGTCCTGGGAGAACTGACTCACTTAACCCAAGTCACAACCCACCCACCTACTCGTACACTTTTCTCCTTTCTCTCTAATACAGACAGAGCAGTTGGTGACTCTTTGGATTCTTTTCATTGTTACAATTGCTGGAAATGCTATTGTGCTCTTCTCAACCTGGAGGAGGAAGAGGAAATCTCGAATGACCTTCTTCGTCACACACTTGGCAATTACAGGTAGTGTATGGGAGGGGAAAGGGCATCTCAACTGTGCAGAAATCCCAAAATGACAAAGAAGAAATTGTGAGTGGTGAAGAATTCAGTTGCCAGCTAATGTCCAGTTGTAGCTTGCCATGAGACAGATATATGGTTTATCTTAGGCTCTGATATAAAAAGATATATGTAGATGTAGTGGTGTCTATGTCGGATGCTACAGCTGCAACTCATAGATTTCACTGAATCTTATCTTCCATTCTGAGAATTTGCATCCACACTTCCCAGAAGTTATGGCCCTGGCTGTTGTCATGGAACTATTTAAGATGAATCTCTTATCATTTTTCTACTAACCCCACACTCAAGAGTGAAAATAAATCCCTATTGTCTGATTTATCCAAGTAAAGAAAATAAGAAACTATAAATGTAAAGAGGAATGCATTTAGTTATTCTTTTTTCAAACATAAAAAAGGATACTAATCCAAGAACTTTGTAAATTTTAAAAAAAGGGGAAATGTGCAGGAACTTAATTTATGAAATAGCTAATCTCATCAAGTAGGAAAAGAAACATGAGTATTAGCAGCTCAGTGTTTCTCTCCTTACATGGACTAAATTTCTGGCATTTTTAGTTCTCCACGGGAAAACATGTGCTGTTTCTCTAACAGTGTCTTGCTGCCAATCCCTGCTTACAAGACGGCTGTGTTGTATTGTTTGTGTATATAGGATACATTTGTATATTTTCTGTTGCCTTTCTTGTAAGATATAGTGAGAATTAAATCATTTTTCCACTAAAGTATGATTTCCCAGCAATATTATGTCTTCCTTCGATGTCTGATGTATCTGTTTAAACTCCAGTTCCCAATCTTCCACATGCATTCTTTGCAAGTAAATGAACTTCTGCTCATGGTCTCAACCATGTCTGCCTCAGAGCTTGCTGCGTTTTAAGAGCTACTCTCTATTGAGACAGTTAGACCAAAGTGTGTAAAGTGATACAAAGGGACTGGCCTGTAACTAACTACTGGGGATATAAGAATTATGCCAAGGTAAGGAGGTGAAGGTTTGTGGTGACTCCTCTTCTGAAATGCTGAGTGCTGGCTAATAGTTGGTTTTGTTTATCTCAGCTTCGACTTTCATGTCACTTCCTTCATGTGTCAGGGCTATTTTCTATCAGATAAGACCCTTTGCTACAGTCCTGGCAGCACAGTTTGGAAGCATCAATCACAGATCAAGTGTTACAATGTTCATGGGAGTTTCAAACAAGAGCTACAAATCATGTATAACCATAATGAAGACATTAAAAGGTAGGCAACCAGTAGTACTGCAAGCAAAGAGCAGAAGAGCAACTGAAGCCCCAGATGGACACTGTGCATTTTATCTATCACCATCAGTGAGCAGAATACTGGGACAACCATCATGAGAAGGGCTTTGAAGGAGAGGAAGGTGGAAAATGACCCTGTGTGACAACAGGGTACAAGGGCTGGATTTGCTGCCAGAGCAAAGACACACATAATACATATGCTATTATGGGAATAGAAGATGCGTCTTAATGGGAAGAGCTCAACAAAACAGAAAAGGGTCTTGTCCTTGAAAGAAAACAAATATATTTACTGCAGCAATGAAAGAATCAGCATAAGGCCACAGGATTAAAGCTAAGAGCAGGTAGAAATGTCTGGACCAGGATAATATGGGAGATGGTGGTCCACATGAGGTGTATTCGGAGGAGGCTGCTATTGTTGCTTCACTGGGTAAAGGACTGTGGGGAAATTTTGCAGTTTTGGACATGAAAGAAAGGCTGTCTTTTTTTCATAGAATGAAGATGGACCGAGAGCTATTCACCTGGGTTTATGTCCTGGTTTGGACCCCCTCAGGACCCTCCCCAGGGACAGATGGCCTCCTCTCCTCTCTCTGAAGAGAGGAGAGGAAGGAATGAGGAGATTTGTGAGTTTAGAAGAATTCCAAACTANTCAGGAGTGCTCAGATCAGGATCAAAGGCAGAGTCCTTCCCTTGGGCTAAAGAGAGCAGGCCGAGGAGCGAAGGGGCTGACCCTTCGGTCCCTCAGCTTTTATATACTGAGCATGGGGCAGATGGGATGGAATACTCCTGTTGGTCAATTTTGGGTCACCTGCCCTGTTCGCTCCTCCTTGCTGGTGGGACTTCTCTATGTTTTTCTGTTTCCAGCCCCCCCGGTGGGGTGGCTGACAAACATTCTGACCTTGATCACCACAGTGAATAATGAAAATAAGAGCTTCTTGCATACCACTCCCTGGTCTTATCAGTCTGGGAGTGAACAGTGTCTGAACAATGTGCAGTTAATTTCAGAGTTTAGTCAGACAGAAGAGGCCTAGCTGAAAAGTGAAGTTACAAACTAGAAAATTTACCCTATTTTACCTCAAACCAGGACAGTTTAAAATATCATACACATGAAGGGGATGCATTGCAAGTGCAGTTTTAAGGGAGCTGGAATAATCCATGGCAAATGTCCCATTAGATGCAGGCGGCAAATACTGTCATACAGCTGAAAGTACAATGTTGACTAAGGTCCAAATATTCCACTAGCTGATTCTTCTGACCTTCCATTCCCTAAAATTATCCCTGAATTTTAAAATTAGAGCTTCAAAGTATCTGAGTTCAACAATCTGTTCTGTTTCATATTGAAAAAGTCACATGTAAAACTTACTTGATAACTCACATCTGCAATTTTAAAAGAAGCATCATCAGCTTTAACAGGAAGGTTTCTTTCAAGAGCACTGAATTCTTTTTTTTTTTTTGTAATGCAGGAGTCAGAATTCTAATTTATCTTCCTGAATCAAGAGTTTCTGTCAGTAATTTGGAACAAAAATTTTACTTAATTCCTGACATGGAGTAATTTCTCTTTCCTATCTTCAAAAATATTAATAAGAACAAAAAAAGCTGGCAACAGTCATCGTTCTTTCACAACAAGCTATGAGGTAGATGCAGTACATTATGAAAGCTCTAGCTTGTCACATTGCTTTGACATGCCAGGCATATTTAAATCCCACCAACTAAAGCCTAATATCCTGGCAAACAGCTTCTGTTTAGTCAATATTAGTGCTTCCATTTATTTTGGGATTCTTAAAATATTTATTATTTCTACCCCAGTGGCAGAGAGAAAAAGAATGTATTTAGCTTCATCAATGCAGGCATTTCAAAGCCATTTCTTGTCTATTGATCTGTAGCTCAATAATTGAGTAGCATCCTGAATTCTCATGTCTTCCCACTAATGCAGTACCAAAATGAAATGAAATTATAGCCTTTGTGGCAGTATAAGCAAGGTATTCAAAGCAAATTGTAAACAATACATGAACAGGAAATGAGTGCTGTTGTTCTCCTTGACTCCATGCCAAGCCAGATGCAGGAGAATAGTAACTAACTGATTGAGGCCTCTTTCAACACCGCCAGAATTCAGTGGTTCAATCCACTCGGCAAATTCAAAGATAAGATTCATACTGATCCCTTACTATGCTGCCATAATTCAATGTGGTGCTCGAGGCTGGGGATGTAAGTAATCCCTTCAACTTCAATGTGCTAAAAGACGTTGCTGTAGCCTGCGTTCACAATATTTTATGTAAAATATGGGCCTATACAATGTCTGTGTCAGCACCACACTTAAATCTATGTTTAACTCTCAGTTCATGCATAAATCTCTTTGAAATTATCTGAGAATTAGGATCTAGGAAATCAGTTAAGAGTTAACAGCCAAGTTGAACAATAGAACTAATCACTCTGTGCCAGCTAATTTAACAAAGAGGAGTTTGCCTTGTGTTCAGTTTGTTTTTGGGCATGTTCCTTTTTCATAAAATTGTTTTTCTTAGAAACAAGCTTGTCTGTGAAGTTAGGTTTCCTATAGATATTTATCTCCAAGGCAATTTAGTTTCTCAGAACATGTAAGCTCTGAAGATCAGCTTGTGAGGAGGGTACTTCTAAACACGTTTTCCTCAAATGGATTTCTACTGAGTTTAGCACACATAATGCTCATAGCATCTCTATCTTTCCTGGTAGGAAACCTCACACATCCTTCCCTGCCTGATGCCATTTTCATTTCATACAGGTTGCACAGTAAAGTCTTTGTCTCTAATTGAATTCACTGAGTGCTTCAAGAGCAAAGCATTAGGTCTGACACATACTCAGGCATATTCACAGGCAAGGGAAATTTTCAAGTGAAATACAGTTGTTTTCAGAAAAGATTATTTGTTTACACATTTATATCCATCTAGAACCCTTTACACAGCTCTATCAAATGTATGCTTTTTAATCCTACTCTCAAAATGTAAAAGCAGCAGACATGAGCACATAAAAGCCATTATTATTTGAGTAGCCTTGGAGAAGGAATGTAATTTATTGCCTAAACATTCTGTTTGAACAACTGTAAACAACTGTGATTATATGACCAAGTCGTCAAGGAATACCTTAAAAATACTGCTAAAAAGTATTTTACTTTGATTTTTCTTCATCCAATTTCAATTACTAATGGCAGAGGAACATATTTAAGTTCCTTTTAATAGGTGCATAATTTATAGAGGGTTTTTTCCTCCAAAATGAACTTCTGAAAAATTTGAGCTGGAAATGTCATGTTTGTTAGCTCTATAAGTTTCTTTCTGTTCCTACATTTAGTAGCATCTAGTACCTTAAGAACAATGTTAGATTGTATTTCATTAATGCAGAGCAGAAATAGAGACACACACTGAACTGAATGCCTTCTTTTAATGCTCACTTGGATATTGCTGTGGCTATAATGAAAAAAGAAAACAGAAGAATGGCTGCTAAATTCTATACATATAAACACATAAACCCAATATACACATATAACCAAAAAAAAAATATGACCAATAGAAGTATTTAGCTATTTTAGCCTACACTGTGATATAAATGTCTTAAAGGATGACTTGAGAATGAAAAGAAGTCAAGGATGTGTCTTTAAAAGTGTCTCTTTATATTGTTGCTACTTTCTTCAGTTATTACCAGAAATTTGGATCTGAGGATGTTCTGGTCCTTAAGCAAATGCATTTTGGTTAGAATTAAGTAAAAGTTGCTACAAGAGTGCTTTGTGAGTGAACAGATGGACTTGGACCCTGCTAAAGCATGGAGTGTTTCTTTTCTGTGCTACTTCTGCCCAGAGGGAGCATAACTGTGGGTCTAAGATGAATTGGCCTCTGCCACTGACTTTTGGGATGCCTTTGGTTAAAATGACTGAAGGCAGAGTCTGTCAATGAATCTGCTGGTTAGATGCACTTAATAGATTCACCCGATTCTACTACTGCTATGATGGCTGTCGTGAACAAACTCAATAGAAGCTGTTTGTCACTTTTTTTCTTCCCACACCAAAACCACTATGGCACTGGCTGCTTTAATAAACTATGCCTGTCCTTAATTATTTTTCTTCTTTGTGTATGTGACTTGGAGTAACGAAGGTGACTTGTTACTCACAGATCTGTATAAAAGCCTAATATAATAATACCATTACCAATATTAACATGGAGAACAATATTAACACATAATTGTCTCTGTTCCAGATTTTCATCTGGAAAACATTTTCTCACTTCGGAGAAATCATACATATGAATTCATCAATTTTACAAGTAACTTAGACTTCACAGTGATTATGAGCATTGGAAGTTAATTGCACAGGGCCAATTAGCAGCTAACTTAGCAAATCATCTTAATGGAGGTGGACTGTTGGCAGCAAAAGAGCCCATAGAGTTCCCAGTTAAGCAAGACATTTTACCATCTGGGTTTTGGCTGGAACTTGACATCTGATTTACATGATTGCCTACTCAAGTCACTGTAACCTGAAACTGAAAAAGAGTTATTTCAATGATTCTCAGAAATAAGTGGGGTTTTTTCTCTCTCCACGCCTCTATTTTCTGCTTATTTCGGGTGCTAGGGGAATGACAGCTGAGGAAATGCATTTGCGTATTTTTGGCTTATTTTCTATTACATGAAGGAAATGGTTCAGCCTCCTACCTGCAGAAAAAGTCTTGGAAGAAGTTACAATAGTACCGTGCAGTTCATTGATAAAATTGAAAGACGAATATCTGCATTTCTTGTATACACTGTGTCCTAAAAGCCCATGAAACTGCAGTTACTGTATTCTAAGGAAACAGTCTCTGCTAATGGGTCATCTTTTTTCTACATGTGTTCCCATCACTCCTGAAAAGGATATGTCAAAATTGGGAAGGAGCTATGGCACAGACATTGAAATTCGATGGAGTGCCTGATTGCAAATGATTTCCCCAATTTTGGAAGCAGCCTGATTCACAAACACTTAACTGGAAGTCCAGCAACTCCACAAATCATCTGAGTGTGCGCACGGCTTGGAAAACAGGGACAGAATAGACTATTTCCTGTGCAGGCTACAGAAAGAATCTGTAGTGTTTAGTATGACTGTTCATTTTGCATTCACGGAATAAATGAGAATCCATTTACCAAGAAAATGGTATCTGGGAGTAAACACAAGAATATTAACATTACTTATACAGTGCATCCCATGAAACTATATCTGGTTCTCTGGACTCAGAGTGAATAAGAAAATCTATTTCATTACTGTTTTAGATGCCTGGAGAAGAAACAATCATCTTCCATCCTGATTCTGCCAAGAAGACTAATTCAATAGCTGGAAAACGATGTGAGACTTAGCTGAAGTTAGGTTTGTATTAGTGCACCCCCTCAAAACTGACACATAATGCAGGGTAAGATAAATGTGGTCACTGACTGCAATACCCTGTGGTAGCATGTAGCAAACCAGATTTGATATCCATTGCCATTTCTGTCAATTTAATACCATGTAGCAGTAGCTTAAATTCTCCTTTGAACTTTAACTCAGATTTGAAGGGGAGTCATAGAGCCCTTGATGATAATAAGAAGCTTGGTCAGTGATGCTATACAATTACAATTTGATATTATGAATCATGTTTTAGTATACTCTTAGATTTCTTGTGTGAGCAGCCAGGAATATTTCTGCATGTCTATATATAATCGTTGTTATCTGCATAAATGGTTAGTCAACACAAGACTCAATCTTTCCAGAAGGAAAACAGAAAATATCTAATCCATGTTTCCCAGTTCAAATGCATATTCTCTAAAAGCAAGCCTGAAGTAGACTAAAAACTAGAATATTCTCAGAAGGCAAGGAAACCAGGAATGAACAATACTGTATGACAGAAAGATTTATGCAAATGAGGAGACAGTCTCCTGGGGGAGAGGGCAGGACCTCTATTTTACAATATCCAGTAACACAGCCAAAGGAAAGATGAATACTGAAAACAAAGCAGATTTCATGTTTTAGGGGTGAAATCATGAAGCGAGAGGTCTGATATACACAACTTGGGATCCTGAAAATAAGTTACTCCAATCCAAAAGCATAGGAAGAAAAGTGGAACTGGGACTGGAACACAAACATCCAGTCTATTACACAAATTTCTTGTGAGATTGAATGTAAAAGAAACTGCTTTAGGTACAAAATGAACTCTCCTTGAAAAGGTAAAGTTATGCTCATGTAAGACAGGGGCTCTGAGAAAAAAAGTGGTCCAAGGCAGCTGGATTGCCTTTGCCTTTTGTGCACACAGGCAAGAAGATTGCAGTCAAGGAGGTATGCTAAGAAAGACAAAAAATCAGCAGTAGCCAAAGAGTTTTACTCTGAATGAGGTACCCCAAACAGCTGGCTAGTTAGTGTCTCACCAGGGAGCTTTTGTAGACACATGGGTGTAGATTTGTTGACAAATACTTCTTATTTTCTGCTTTAGTTTCCAACTCCAAACTGAATTCCAAGTGTTTTTAACCAGCCTGGACCCAAACTTGCAAGCTCTATGTTTAGCTGAATGCTCACATCTTTTTAGACATCATAAGGGCTCACTGGAAATTCCAAGGCTGTGTACAATATTCGTGTTTGCTGTGACTCCACTGCAGCTCCCTGCTGCTGGAAACAGTAGCATTGGCAAAAAAAAGCAAAAAAGCTGAAGTGCTGTATCTATAATAGTAGAATGCAATGACCCTCCCATTAGTAGAAATATAAAGGATAATGAGCTCTCCAGATCTGCTTCTGGAAGTAAGAAAGGTCATCCACTCAAAAACCCTGTAATGAAGGTTATTTATGTGGCTTACTTTAATCTTACAAATGCAGGAACAAGATGTCCATGATTCATGGTCTGTAATTAATGCAATCACAGCCTACTAGGCAGACATTCATAAACCAGCATATTTCAGTCTGTTCTCTCTAAGGTCTTCAGATACCTGATAAGTAGCAGAAAACACCCTGTAGCATAGTTCCAAATACAGAGCTGAGGTCCCGTGGGCAAAGAAAATCCATGAAAAAATCCTTTCCAATTTACTTAATGTGCAGCATACAAATACTGTACTAGACTGTGCTTGAAGGGGACAGTTAGTGTGTTCTTCACCTGTAGGCTCTCAGAGTGGGATTTTCAAAGTGCCTGGTGGTATGAACTATATCCCTTCTGCAATTGCAAAACAGTAGACACACTCTTCCAATTTGCCAGTAGTTCCAGTGCCAATTTCAGTCTAGGATGTTGTGATGTGGGTTTTTTTCACATTGTGGTGGACCACTTGAGACACTGAGAATTTAGCAGAAGAGGTGAAATGCCCTCATTTATCTGCTTCTCAGTCACTTTAACATTCTCAATCCAGAGAAATACATTTTTAATTTTTATTTTATGAAGCCATAACATATTTTCAGTAGTGATCTGATTCCTGTACAAAGAATTTGAGTCTTTCCATGTATATGACCTTTTGGGACTTAAGTCTTTAGGGACTTTAGGCTTTAATCCACAAATCTCCCTGCTTCTAAAGCAGGAAAGCTAGCTGCAGCACACCTATACATATTCAACACAATACACAATGATTATTCCTTTGCAGTACATGCATATTTGAAATCACAGGTAGGCACCACACCTCTGTGACCTAAGTCACCCACAAGTGGCTTCAAATGCTGTTTTAAAGCCTGGGCCCCTGGTTGCTCCCACAATGGAAATAATTGTATTAGTGGAACACCTTTTGACAAACCTATCTTCCAAAATTCACCACACATCATACATTTTAAAACTCAGCAGAAGGAATCAGTTGTTCTGTTTGCTTTTCCTGGGTATTATCTAAGTTCTGTCAGGATTAGAAAAGGATGAATGGTCCTTGAATCCCTTATCCTTATACAAAGGCATTTCTCAACAAGACTCATGCAGCCTAAACCTAATTTCACTTCCCCACCTACAGATTTCTACATATGAGATCCACATTTACCATTTCTATTATTTTCAAAGGAGCTGCCATTATTTCAGATCTTTGCACATGAATGCTTTCCCTGACTAGACATCCATGTAACCAAAAGGAAAGCCCTTCCTTTCAGACAGCTTTTGCTGGTAGCTTTTTTACCATCTTTCATCTTCAATGTGATTTCTGTGACCCTGTGCTGAGACCTGCACTGTACAGCTAAATTACTGCACCATCACAGCTCCACTGATACTAGTAGGACTATGTGGAGGTTATAAAGGTTTGTCTGGACAACTGCAGCACTTTTCAGGGCTGTAAGACAAAAATGAGATGTGGTCTGAAGTGACCACATGGTATCTGAAAGAAACAGGAAAAGATCAATGAAATTCTAACCTGGGTAACTTTTGTGGTTAGTTTAATGAAATGTGAATTAGGCAAGTTTCTTCAGATACCTGCTTTCTCTCACAGCAAGGCAGCTGAGCACTTTGGTGACAACCTCCATTTGCAGGTCTTTGAAGGTGAGAGATTTTAATCAGTGACCTTCTTCACCTGAGGAGGTTACTGTTATCCAGAGCATTTCACTTTTTCTTGTATACAGCATCATTGTTAACAGGGAGGGTGGAGGGAAAATGCTTCTTGCCATGTGTATAGAGTCTAAGGAAAGCCCTGGGAAGCAGAACAGGGCATAACTGTCATAGAAATAATTGGATTAAGTTTCATGACTGCCTCCTTGCTCACTGGTATTAATTGTACAGATTATTCATGACATCTATTTTAGGCATCTCACTTACATATGTTAGATACAAAATCACTCACTGTGCTCCATTTATATCTGATTAGAGGGGAACACCCTGAGCTGCTTTAAGGTTTCAGACTTGTACAGAAAGGTTCAATTCCTAATTTAGAACCCTCAAGTTGACTGTATAAATCCCTCCAGTGCTTGTGCATCACCAATTATGTCCAAATTACCATTCATCTTTGATAACTGAGAACCTAGTCTTTCACAAATTCAATTTGATCTCAGAATGCTCTGACTCAAAACTCACCCACAAAGTTTCACAGAGAAAATATTTCTCAGTAATTTCTCTGTACATATTTTTAAGAGCAGCAAGGCATATCAGCATGTTACCTGATGGAAAAACACATCAGCCCCCCCCAAAAAAAAGAAAAAAAGAGCTTTGTCATTGTTCAACCAAGTGCCCAACTTTGAAATATAAAAGGAACTTGGAGGAGGCATATACTTCCCCACTCCTATTAAGATAGGCAGGCAGTAACAACATAAAGAAGAGGGTGAAGGCTTGCTGAACAAGAAGAGGAGTAGTTAAAACAAAATGGAATTTATATCTGGCCAAACCCTCAAACATTTAAATTCCGAGACAGAATTTTTGCTGTTTCTTAGGAAACAAGCATAAAACAATACTGAAAAGCAGAAGCAGTTGGTTGATCATGGTGATTTTTTAGACTGAAGGGTTACTTATAATGAATAAAAGTAATTTTTCTTGCAAGATGATTGTACTTTCATTGCAAACTATCCAAAGAAAATTACAAATTATTATCAAAACGTGACAGAAAGCTGAAGACTACAAGCAGGGAATAGAGATTTTTCAGCACAAGGAAAAAGGGGTTTTTTGATGCAGTAGAAACCTAGAAAAAAAATGGTAAAAAGAGAAGGAATTTAAGTATTTCCTAAAAAAAAAAGGTAATATATTTTAAAATGTATTTGCTCCAGCAGGTCCTTCTAGTGACTTTCCAGTAGTTAAAGGGGGCTTACAGCATAGTTAGAGAGGGACATAGCAAGCTAGACATGTTTTAAACACCGGGCTTGTAAGATGGCACAGCCCATTTGGAGTAAGCTTCACAGTACTGCCTTCATGGGACCTGTGAACCATAAGTCACTTAAGCAAGATAAGAATTTCCAGTCTCTGACAATAATTTCTGATGATTTTTTACAGCTTTGTGATACTCAAACTCCCCATAAAAGAGTAGCTGTATTTCTTTGTGTCAAATGGAGATTATTGGCAGATCTCATTGCTCTAAGTCAGAAACTGTTATGAAATTTTAATGCACAAAAGACTATGCAGTGGAAAAAAAACCCCACCCACCTGCAATCTTTGCTTTGAAAAGGTGCCTGATCTAATATTATTTAGTATCAACTACATCAATTGCTCGTTGACCTGGTTTCTCTGGAGGATCCTCTTGTAGTTTTATGCTGCAAAATCTTACCACTTTCAAGCACGGAAGCTTCTTAAATGAAGGAATAGGTGCCAAGTCCTGGCTGTAAATGAAAACTGTCTCTAAGTCTCCCTGTGTGGGAGTGCTAGCACTTGTAGTATGGAAAGTTAGCTGGAATAGCAGCTCCATCACCACAAATACAGTTTTGATGTAGTTTCCGAGCGTCCAGCTTGGTTTCAATGCAGTAAGGAAAGAAGCAAGTTTTGTCTAAAATACAACACATTTTGCACCCCCAGGTTTCTCTAAAAAGCACTTTTTGTCTCCTCCACCACAAAAAAACTTGGTAAATTGGAAGTTTTGGGTTTCATGGGCAGGCCACATCTCAGATGACATTGATTTCATTTTGAAGTGCAAGTGGTGACAGAGGAGTTTTGTACTGTCTGGCAGAGAACATGAGTGTGTGCTACTTCAAGTATGGATTTTATGTCAGCAATGATATTAAAACCATGTATTGCACTCTGAATCATGCTCACTCTAAGTGCATGCTTCAAAAGCACGTAGAGAGTGTGCTCAAATTTTGACTTCAGCTCACTGCCTACTACCTTCTACTGGGCTCAGAGAAAACTTACAATGCACCTTTGAAAAATAACTTTTAAGTGCTCTTTCTAGAAGGATCACTTACTCTTCTATCTAGAGGAAAGATAATTTGATATTTCAAATTATCAGATATCAATCTTTAGAGCTGGTGGTGGAGGATCTTATCAGTACCTGAGGAGGTCCTACAGAAAGGCAGGGGAAGGAATTTTTAACATAATATTGGATGGGAGGACTAGGAATAATGGATATAAATTAGAGGGGGATAGATTTAGACTAGACATAAGGAAGAAATTCTTTACAGTGAGGGTGGTGAGGCACTGGAACAGGTTGCCCAGGGAGGTTGTGGATGCCCCATCTCTGGAGGTGTTCAAGACTAGGCTGGACAGGGCACTGGGCAGCCTGGTCTAGTGGGAGGTGTCCCTGCCTATGGCAGAGGGGTTGGAACTCGATGATCTTTAAGGTCCCTTCCAACCCTAACTATTCTATGATTCTATGATTCTATGATTCTATGATGAGGATGGGAATAGTTTGCTTGTTATGAAAGAGAAAGTATACTACTCCAATGTACCCAACAGGAAAAATAAGTACCGTTTAAAGGGAAATCATATGCCAATAGAGAAACTGTTGCTTTGGATACAGATCTTGAGGTCAACTAAAGAAATAAATAGTATGTTGACAACTTGATACTGACCAAATTGTTCTCTGCTGTGTGTGTGAAGGTCTTAGTTACTCTAACATACTCTGCAACCTCTATAACTGTGGTTTACAGCAAGATTTCTTAGGCTGCAAAACCTGGTCCCTGTAGCCAGTATAAGGTTAATGTTTAGTTTACAGCAGAAGTAGGCAAGAGAGACAAAAGACTGAGAGAATTGCATCAAATTTTACAGCATACAGATTCTACAATGAGGGAAAAAATCAAGGCAGCTGCCATCATAATCTATGGGGCAGTGTCCTCTATAAAGTGTGAGGTTTGGCAATGCTCATTCAGCTGCTAAAGCTGCAGAAATTATGTACTTGGGGAAAGCTGAGGCTACTCGCATGGAGTCCGAGTTTGAGAGAAAGCCCATCCTTAGATAAACTCAGATCTTTAGGTATAAAAAATCACATGTTCTGAATAGTAGAGATGACATCAGGAGAGGAGAAGACATCTTTTTAATGCATTCAGAAATTAAAAGCAATAAAGCAATATGTCACTTCCTCAGTGAACATCAACAATGCCTTCTAAACATCTCTATTATTACTTTGCCAAGTGAAACACTCAAAGCACATGGGCAGAGAAAACCCTCTTACCCTCTGTGGCTTTCACAGCCAAATGTTTTGTTCACAGTCCAAATTTTTGGGACAGACTCACACTAGCAGGGAAGCCAGGGCACCTTTGAGGACTTGGCATCTCCTGAACAACCACGATTTGGGATGAGGATGCTCACTGGTATAAAGGGAGATGCTTCAGTGTGCTCTGGAAAGGACCCTTTTGTATTCAGGAAGAATATAAATGCCAGATGGCTGTCATTGTGCTCCCCACCAAACAACACTAAGACACTTCTTGAACTGAAGAGAGCCAGAGTCAAATCATAGAATCATAGAATCATAGAATGGTTTGGGTTGGAAGG
>VZTY01001668.1:15928-31831 GCA_013400935.1 Turnix velox
CTTCCTTCAGGTGTATCGACTGCACCACACCACAAATCAAACCCATGACTGACAGGTGACCATGAGATGTTGGCTGGAAAGCAACAGTGCTAGCTCCAGTTGCACACATCTCAACATAATAAAATGCATTAGAAGTATCAAAGCCCTTCAGCTTGCATAGTTTATGATCTATGAGCACAAACGGCGTTTACATTTTAATAGTGTTTCTATCAGCTGCCTGAGTGGTTTGCAAGCAGTTCAATATCCAATGCTACATACCATTACTGCTGTGTTTTATAGAAGACTGCTTGGGAAACACAAGAAAGAAAATTACTGTGATCAAAGTGAAATTACAATACACAATTGCATTTCTGTGATCACTCTGTGAAGCTAATACAAATAGACTGAAGAATATTGATTCAATGAGATCCATCAGAAAAACAAAGCACTACCAAAACCATACCTCTTTTAAATAACTTTAAAAGTAAATATACTTTTAAATAACTACTCCTCACTTACATGCCAACTTATGTTGGCTTAAATTGCCAACATAAATCTGAAAGCATCTGTAAAAGGAAACTGCGAGTTATTTTATTGCACATTTTTATGTGTAGATAATGTCACAGACAAAATATTTTGCTCATGTACAGGTCTAATTTGACCATCCTGAGAAAGAAATGCATTTTCAATTGCATTTCTGAATCCTCATTAGAGTATCAAAAACATTTCAAATCAATGCATTTGCAAGCCAGCATTTTTTTCAGCAAACTGTTTTCACAATGCATTTTTTTATACTTTGTAGAAAATAGTGAAAAGATAGTGACAATATAAATTGCTGAGTTTCTGCAGTCTGTGGTTTATGTTACATATTTCTCCAAGGACAACACTAGAAATATTCTTCTTGGTTGATAATTCATTGCTCCATAAGTGGAGAAAGTCACTTTGATCTGTCTGCATCTTCCTCTAAATTTTCAGTGTGGACTGTTGTGGGAGAATTTCTAGAAAATAATGGACATGTTAATTGTGTAAGTAAGGTTTAGTGATGCAGTTAGGGTGTGAGGCCTGGGCACAGGGATATGACCAAAAGCACAGAAAAGAAAAACAGCTCTGATTCTAGCAAAAACATGACTACTTGGGGAAGTCACATGCTCAAGATATGAACTGATACTGTGCCTGGAACATCATTGTTCAAGAATGCAGATAACAGTTAACCATGAATTTGAGTGATGTTGTTTAACCAGTTATGTATTTACAAAACTCTGTGATTCTAACAAATCATATAACCACAAACCACATGATTGTCTACCACAAAGAAAGTTGTCTTTCTGAGAGAGCTGTGTGAGTTAAGTTTGGCTAAATAAATGGGTTCAGCATGATCGTATTAGTCTGTGTCTGACTCCCAACAGACTGTTAATGAATAGTAAAGTATACATTCATTTACTATTTCTGAAGACATTCAAATTTCAAAAGAATTTTGCTAGCATGCTGACCTTTTTTGCTGAGATTCCCTTCTCCTGCACAGGCTGTCCTTTGCTGGAACTTGTCTCCCCACCGATAGGATACACCACACAGTGCTGTGGGTAGCATAATCTCCTCTTATACTGTTAACGTGCTTTGTGAAAACAGAGTAGCAGCATCTCTGACTAGCAAAACGTTACTCCTGTTTAATGTATCTTTTTATAAATCATTCACTTCAAAGCCTATTTTTTTGGGCAGAGCTTTCATTTTCCCACCACAGTGTGGTACAGGAAACTGTGAGGCCCCAGAGCAAAAGCAGACATTAGGATAGCTGCTGTTTTTATAACCTTTTATAACCCAGTGGTAGTCCTGAATGTCATTTGTAGATACGCTCAGCAGCCAATGAATTGAGCTGCATGTTTTTTACACTGGCAGCAGTCTTCTTTTGCTGTGTCAGTTTATGTCTGTTTATAGGAAGGCTTAATTCTTGTTTTGACAGCTACAGAATTGTTCTGTGGTCCTGGAGGACCGATTATCATTTTCCTACTTTCAGTCTGTTTCAAGCATTCAAATCCTAATGACAGTTGTGCTACATTTGTTTTTGTTTTTAATAAAAAGTACTTGGCAGCCAAGCCATTTCAATGTAAAGGGAGGAAGTGGATTTCTTTCTGAATTGCATGGGAAATACATTGCCTCTAAATTATATGGATTCGTGTTTGATTCCGTGATGAAAGAGGGGATGTGTATTTTGCAGTTACTTTACCTGAGAGTTTGACTTCTGTTGATCAATGAAGGTAGGTATGCAGAGTTTTATACCTGGCTCCTTCATATGCTGGCAGTAAATGCTGAGACAGCATTGCAGAAACATACCATTGCCAGCAGTGTGACAATAATGACTCCACTTTACTTAGAATCATCATGTAGGATCTCATTAGCTCCTCTTAAAATACATGACTTTAAGCTTTAGACATTAGATGTACAAACATATAATTAACATCTTATAGTCTGTCATCTGTATTGTAGCATTCCTAATTGCAATCAAATGGAAATTATGCTGGAAAGATACTTTGCAGCACTAAAAAGCACTGAAACAAAAGTTACATTAAGAAGGTACAGATTTTTTCTGTTCCCTTCTTGCATATTAAAGAGTGATATTTATTGATTTTCCTGAGTTAGGTCATCTTTGTGCAAGAGTACATATTTCCCCCTCTTCCCAAAGGGCCGTAGGACAGCATTTTAATGTTAATCTGTACAACTGACATTCATTTTAAAGGTTTTCTGTTGAAAGCCTCTTCTTTTCATTCCATTTGCCTATCTCATTACCAAATCAGAGAACAGTTTGGATAGGAAGCGACGTTAAACCCGCCTGCCATAGGCAGGGACACCTCCCAAAAGACCAGGTTGCTCAGTGCCTCATCCAGCCTGGCCTTAAACACCTCCAGGGAGGGGGCATCCACAATTTCTCTGGGCAGCCTGTCCCAGTGTTTTACTATCCTCACAGCGAAGAACTTCTTTCTCATAACCAGCCTATATCTACCCTCTTCCAATTTGCATCCATTATGGAATTCAAAGATGCCACATATGGTGCTAGAGACTATTCCAATAAGACCAACTTTTCTAGAGTCCATTTTGTGCAAATTCAACCTCATTAAAGGACTGAGATCCAGACATATGTAATGAAATGTTCAGCCTGTTCTATCATTACAGCATATTTAGTGGAAAGCAGCTCAGTATACATTTGTGTGTGCTTCCTTTTCCACACGACAATTTTACAAGACAGCTCTCCAAAGAATCTTACCAGTATTCTTTGTTCATGCTATCAGCAAACACCAGGGGAAACAAAGCAGGTACAACGATGGAAGTTAACATTCTTCTGCTGTTCTGTAATTGCAAGCCTACAGTTGGACAAAAATTAAGCAGCTGCATGGAATATTGCTGCCCTGAGCACTGAGAGCCATAAGAAATGCCCCGATGAGGAGCTCCCGCCTTTTGTCTTGCTTTTACAAAATGCTGCTGCTGTGATGCCCTGTGCAGCTTGGTGCTGTCAACAAAGCAGAACAAAAATTTCCTCATTAAAAATGAGTCGCCCTGCTTCACCAAAAACTTGTGGATCACCATATGCAACTTAATAGGACTGTTCTCTTCTGGGAAAAAATTATCAAAGTGCTGCTGAGATGATGTGTAGAGGTTTTTAACCCACAGCACCTTACCAGAAATCTGATCTCCACTTCTGACACTTTCAGTATATTTAGTATAAGCATCATAAGGGGAGAATGGTGTCAGTACTAATAGAGATATTATCTTGCAGACTTGCCAGCACACTTAACTTCTGGGGTTGTAGAGGAGGAAACATAGTGAAACCAATGCTATCAACTCAATGAATTTCTATAAAAAGATTACCTGGGACAGTTGTATCCTGTCTCTGTTCCCAAGCTGAAGTGCTAATTACTTCCATTTGTTTTCTGTAATGAATTTCTATCTCTGTGGGCAGCTTTTAACCACGAAAATCTGTCTCACTTAGAGCAACTTTGTTCAGATTTTTCTTTTTCACTTCTTTTGTGCCTGTTGGCCATATGAGGCAGCTCCCACCACCCAAGCTGCCGCAATCACCTCTTCAACTGAGCGCTTCCTGTGCCCAAATGCTTGAAGGCAGTGCCTGCACTCAGTCATGCTGAGAAGAAACCCAAAGGGATTTTGCTGGTGATGAAAGAGACTTGAGTAAAATTCATCTTTAGGCTTAGGTTTTTATACAGACTATTTCAGTACCTACCGTATTTCCTTGACACAGATGATGTAGCACTGGATTCATACATTTCAATCTCCTCTAAGAACAGCAGCATGCTTTTCCATTTCTGATGATTTCTTGTTCTTTTTGGTAAAGTTTTTTTAGCAGTCCTTCATTTTTAAATGCTATACAGATCTGTAAAGCAAATACTACTTCAGCCTTCGATAATTGGCTGTAGACGTGGTGGCATCAGGGAGGGGGTAGCTGAAAGGCTGCAGACCTGCCCAGGTCATGCAACTTCAAGTTGTGAAAACCATAACAGGCAATTTTTCCCTTCCTATACACCCCAGGCAAAATCATCTTTCCTCCCTCCGTACCTCTAGTTTTCCTTATTATTGAAATCATATGGAATTTTTCTTTCGAATCAGTTTATAAAATCTACATCTCCCCTCAAAAGCAAACTGCAGACATCACAGTAGTACTGTTATCTTCTCTTCAACAAGGTATTATTTTGTTTACATCATTTTGTGAATATACATTTGACTTATGTTAAAAGTCACAGACTATCATTGTTGGTATTTTTATTTTCTGTCAAAAGAGAGTTTATGTCATTAATTGATTTTCTGCCTATGTTTCTGAGGAATTAAATGAGCCACACTGTTCCCTATCAATGCAGACACAGAACCACTGTACATGCACCAATTCAAAGTATTAAGAAAGCAGTAGCAGTGACAAGTTTGAGCAAAGGTAAATTAGCACTGTTTTCTGGAACAAACTTGGTGACATCTGACACAGGAAAATTGGTCAGTGAAAGAATACAAGCATCTAACAGGCAAGCCACCAGTTAAGTGAAGAACAGTGAGAATGCTAACACTGATGTTTAGAGTAATGTATCAGCTATGTTGGCTTCATATACCAGACATTTTCCACCTAGGACATCAGTGATGCAATGCAATGACATGCACTGAGGCATAGGCTTGCCAAAAACAACCGGAGAAGATGGGATCTGCTGAGATCACATAGCTGAAATCAGCTGACTAACCACTAACCTCTATCACAGCAATCCAAATTACAAGGCGAATGAGGTTTTCAAGTCACTGTGATCATAGCTGAGATGCCTCTGAGATGATATGTGGGTGAAGAGGATTCATCTACCACTGAAAAAAGCTGTGCTGGTAACTCATGATCTGTCCATCAGATTTGTAGCACTGGCACATTGGAGTTTTGTTTGAAAGGGAGCTTGAGGCTGAAACAATGTTATGATGGTCTGAAAAGCATGAAGTCTAATTATTTGGGCTGTGATGAACAGTAAGACAACACAACAATGAACAGCAACTTCATTGTCTGACTCACTAATAAGGGCTTGCACTTGTGACAATTGCAGGGGGAAATATACAAAGTAAGGTAGGACATTCAGGGCAAGAAGTGCATCACTGGAGCCTGCATGGATGTTTAACACAGAGGTAACCAATTAGCTGACTAGAGAGTGAATAACAGATGAGTAACAGAAAGCAATACACAGAATCAACAGATGAAAGTGTATACAGCAGGGAATAGTAGCACAAATTCTTTTCCATAATTCAGGTTTGCTGTATTTTTCCTGACCATCTGCACAAGACACATTTACTTGGTGGCTCTGCATAAAGTAACTTATGTCTACATGACAAATCCTCTCAAGATGTGCAAGTGTGTCCAACAGTCAGAGTCTGTTTCTTTGAAGAACTTGATGATCTTTAAGGTCCCTTCCAAACAGAACTATTCTATGATTCTAAGAGGTGGGATGAGAAACACCCTCTGTAACAGGCAGCAGGAGAGCAAATGAGTGAGAAAAGTTGGTCTGGTACTTGGTAGGACTGGAAAGACAAGAGAGATTTCAGAAACCTGCAGGGTGCACAAAGATGTTGTTCAGGGGAATTTTTCTATAATTAAAGGTATTGAGAAATCTGGCTAATGAGGTGTGCACACGCAGCTGGCTGCATCTGCTTTGGTACTCACATGTGTGTTGTGCTCAAGGGCACATGCTTAGAGGAGCACATGCTCAGCCCTTCTCAGGGATTGGGAATCTCAGCACAAAGAGCTCGTAAAATACACTGCTGGGAGAGAGGAGTTTAGGCTGCTAGCACGAAGAAGCTGTGAAGTTTAAGCCTTGCTTAAAAGCCTCTGCAGTCACCTGAAAAACCTCACTCAAAGGTTTTCAAGGGAAAGATGGTTGTCTTCATAGCTCCTGGAGTACTTAAGGCTATAGCTTGTAGGTAATGTCAGGCAGAGGGAGTTGACCTACAGTGTGGCAGAGAACTGACATCCACACTGTCCATGTGGGGTGTTAACTTCAGTCAAGTAAAACACCTGTGTCCATTAGCCTGGTCAATGGCTAGTAGCTGCAGGGTGTGATCTGGATAAATGACATCCTGGGAGAGTAATTTCAGGGCAAGTGTTGGCTGAAGTCAAGGTTCCTTTCCCGTCAGGCTCTCTGTCATATAGGGACAAAAATCAGATCAAAAATGCACTCCTGGTGCAAACTAAAAAGCTGGTGTGGGCATATACTGTAAATGTGTTCCTGAGGCTGCAAAAATCCCTTGCATCCAGCAAGTGGCTCTGCATCTGGTGTCCCAGAGACTATCAAGTCTTGACAGGCTTGAGAGTTGGGCCCATGAGATTGGCCTCATGAAGTTCATCAGCACCAAGTGCAAGGTCCTGCACCTGGGTCGAAGCAATCCCAAGCACAGATACAGGCTGGGTGGAGAGTGGCTTGAGTGCAGCTCTGAAGAGAAGGACTTGGGGGTGTCAGTGGATGAAAAACTCAACATGAGCCAGCAGTGTGCACTCGCAGCCAAGAAGGCCAACCAAATCCTGGGTTGCATCAAGAGGAGTGTGACCAGCAGGTCAAGAGAGGTGATTTTGCCCCTCTATTTGGCTCTGGTGAGACCCCACCTGGAGTATTGCGTCCAGTTCTGGAGCCCTCAACATGAGAAAGACATTGAGCTGTTGGAGCAGGTCCAGAGGGCCGCGAAGATGGTCAAAGGGCTGGAGCAACTGCCTTATGAAGACAGGTTGAAGGAGTTGGGGTTGTTCAGCCTGGAGAAGAGNGGTGGTGGAACACTGGAAAAGGTTGCCCAGAGAGGTTGTGGTCACCCCCTCTCTGGAGATATTCAAGGCCAGGCTGGACATGGCACTGAACAGCCTGATCTAGGATCAAGGATCAAGGGATCCTTGCCTATAGCAGGGGTGTTGGAACTCAATGTTCTTTAAGGTCCCTTCCAATCCAAACTATTCTATAATTCTAAGATGCTGGTCTGTCACTCACCTCACCTGCAGGATCCAACTCCAAAACTCTGTCCTGTGCACTGAAAAATGTTGGTGAAATGGTTGTGACAAGAGGGAAATAAGAGAGAAATAAGGAAAAAGATGAGGTGCTTTACTTTCTCCCTGTCATTCCGCTAGAAAGCATGGAGACAGGTAGGAGGTAGAGCAGGCCCTCTGCCCTCCTGCTCTGGAAAGAAGCTGAACCTCATTTACTGCCTGCTCTCTGATGTTCTCCTCTGACGATCAAGCCATCAAAAGTTGGAGTCTATCCTGAGGTGGACCTCTATTGATGTGCATTAATTTGAACCTACTTACATTACTGGAGAGAGACAGAATATGAATCAATAATTCAGTAATAGGGAAAGGAGTCAATCTAGATTTGAGCTGTTGCCAGAAGATGCGTTTCACTTTTTGAAACACTTAAACTTTGTGGTTTCTTCAAAGACTACCTCAATTATACATACATACAATCTTTTCTGTAAAGTATTAAAGCCACTATGCTCATCAGAGAAACAATCATCCCTTGGCCCGTTACTCTAATCAATAAGTAACATCTAACACAAGATTTCAAACCACAGGACTTCCCTCTGGAAGTGATCTCTGCTACAGCCTCTCTCTGGAGGCAGGTGGGAAAACAACAGGAGAGGAAGGAACAAACCGGAATTATCTGAAGTCACGAAGAGAGAGGCAAAACAGTAATCCAAAATAGCAATGATATTTCTATTCTAATTATGTTTCAAACTTAGTCTTGAAGAAATAGAGGAGATAAGATACAGGCAAGAAAAATAAACCTAGTTTTCCAAAGAAGCACACCAAGTTCCATCTAAAGCATTGCACTGAGATCTCGATTTCCATCTAGAAATATCTGCATTTTTGGAATTTCAAAAGACATGGAAGAAGCTTGTTTTTCAAATCCATATGCCTGTTTACTTGGAAATTCTTGTTCAAAAATGTTTAAAATAGTTGATAAATCTTGTTTCCAAAAGCATACATTTCAAACCAAATCTGATATGGGGTCTAGAATGCTTTTATCACTGTAAATTTTACAGGTGGTTTCCAAATGTATAAAATGGTAACATCAAAATGAAACGTATTACCTCACTGCTCTGTTTTGTTTTCTTTTTTTATCAGGATGGGAACCATTCCTTTGAATTACTCATTTTTGTCCTTATAAATCATACAGAATGTATTCTGAACTTGCTCTCTCCCCCTCCTTTGTCATAAACTGTGCAAGAAGAGGAGCATGCTGTGTTACCTGAAGTAGCAAAACACTGGATTGATGCACATTTTCTTCCATGGACAGCACTTAAAATACTTATCCTGTCCTACAGGGAGAGAACTTATTATTTTGGTTTTATGAAACTTAATATGAAACTTAGTGTTGCCCATATGTACAAGGATACCACCAGCTTTTGCAATTCCTTTTTAAATCTTGCATCACTGTATGTGTTCATTTGTACAATAAGAAGCAGAACAAAGGCTGGAATGTCTGAATGCCTCCTCAAGTTTTTTCCAAAAAAATAAAAAGAAAAAGGATACCCTGAGATGTATTAATTTCGGTAAATGGAGACTAGACGCAACAGAAGTGCAGATAGAAGTAAGCTAGCTTTAAGCTGACAGGGTAGGCTAAGTCATTAAATAATTAAGTTTTTGAGAAAAATCTGACAAAGTTTTTATTAACTTAAGCAGCATTTGGATTTCACCCCAGATGCTTTCTCTGGAAACATATTTCTTTTTACAGTGAAATAAAAACCAAAAAGACAACAAATAGTTCAGTATTTGGCACAGCTGGGATCAAGACAACCCAGTTATTCACTAATCTACAGCTTCTCCAATGCTATATTTTATAGACTAATGGAAAAGCTGGGGTCTCTCAGCAGCCAGCAGTGAGCTATAGGATCAGGGCTACGCAGGAGCCCCCTCCATGTGTCTCACAGATAAGCCTGAAACACTTAGATGTATGCGGGAGTGACACCCAAAGTTGATTTTTTTCATGCATCTTCACTCAGAAAAAAGCAAATAGTTGTCTGAGGAGATATTGGTCTAATTTTAAGCATCTTTGGTGTAGACTAAGACCTGCAGCCAGCATATGTGACTACCTCAGCTTCACATCCCCTAATTAGCAACAGAGAGAGAAAAGGCACTTTGTGGGTGCAGCTCATCTGACCCATTTGCCAGGCTGGACTGCAGCCCAGAGGGTGGTGGCAAATTGTGCTCAGAAGAAACCAGATGCAAGCTCTGACACTAAAAGGAGTATCACCTTGTCTATTTGAGTGGATTGTCTTTAAGATAAAAGAAAATAAAACCACCAAACTCTAAGTATTTTCTGAAGCCTTTCCAAATTCTCTAGCATCCTTTACAGACACAGCATGGCTGTGGGACATGGTATATCCCAAGGGTGATACCTGCCTCTGTGGCTCATCTGAAGGCATGTGTTTGCTTCTTTTAATGCTTCCTTGGTTAATTTTCTTTGCAGACTCCTTTACAGGACTCATAAACATAATGACAGACATCATTTGGCGCTACACTGGAGATTTCATGGCTCCTGATATCATTTGCAGAGTCGTTCGCTACTTCCAGGTATAGAAATCTTGTGCTCCCCTGTTTGCCCAAGCTTTGTGTCCCCAAAGTAATAAACCTTCACAAAAATGCTGTGTAAACATCTCTGTAGCATGAGAAGTGCTAAATAGTGAAACTGTTCATTTGAAGTTGAAACACTTTCAATTAAAGCCTATTATGTATTTTAAATTTTGTGGGCAAAATAAAGGAAAAAGATCTGGCTGAAAACACAAGGGTGGGATTTTTTTTCTTTTTTCTTCTTATTTTTTTAGTCACAGTTTTCAGATTTTATTAGTTTGATCTTTTCACCAACAATATTTTCTGTAATAAATATGTCTCACCTGCTGCCTTATATACCTTCTGCCCCAGGTGGTCCTTCTATATGCCTCTACTTACGTCCTTGTGTCACTAAGCATAGACCGGTATCATGCCATAGTTTACCCAATGAAGTTCCTGCAAGGAGGTAGGAGAATTTCTGTGTCTTGCCATTGCTATGGATAGTCTTTGAGAATTTTTTAGTTTCAGAATTATTAACCTTGTTGCCATGAATTATTCATTCCTGCTGTAGTAACATTTAGATGCTCTTACTGTTTTCCAAATGGCAAAGGAGTTATGGTTTCAAGATTTATTAAACTACACTTAGCCCTCAGCAGTATTTTTCTAACCATTGTGTTAGCAAGGGATGAAACGACATTTTAAAAAGTATAGAGGTTTTCCAGCATTTTGAGAAGGTTACTATTGGCAAAAGCTATCCTTCAGAAAGCCATATTGACTATAGGAGCAGCAACAGTTATATTGTCTATTTATTCACACTAAAAAATAACTTGGAATGAGAGTGTAGTACTGAGAATTGATACAATGGTTTGATATAAGAACTTCAACCTCCATAGCATGTAAGTTTAGATATCTTGTTTCTTGTAATCTCTTCCATTTGATATTTTTACAGCACTCAGATACATCCTGGCTATTTAGTAGTACAATTTAAAGAACATGATTTCTTCCCTATAAGAGCTCAAACTGGGAAGTTAAGTATGTTGCACCAAGAGAATAAACTCGGTGGGGAGGAAGGGAAACAGTTGCAAGAGCAATGAGGTCTTGAAAACGTACTTCAATCAGACAAAAGTATCACTCTTGTTTTGTGAAAATGGTGACTTTTGACAGTCAGGAGATCAGATTAATGGTCCCTTTTGGTCTTAAAATCATATGGATCAATGCCAGCCCAAGTGGTGGTGCAGCTTTGCAGTTACTAAGATCTAAAATTCAAACACTTTGTGAAATTTAGGCTCTGCAGGAAGACTGACTTTTCCAAATGGGGGATTGATGCCAAGGTTATCTCAGCAAGCTTTGGGAGGCTCAGCAGCACCTGCTGACACTGATCTGGGCTCATATACCACCTGAAGCACCAGTTACCAGCTGAGAGGAATGAGTCGTGAGACAGGTTCATTGACATTTCATCTTCATATGTGGTACAGGAAAAGCAGTACTGTTAAATTATCACTGAGCTTTGTAAAGAATTCAGTGGTTAATCTTTGCAAACCATTTTGAAGTTTAAAAAACCCACCAAACCATCTCAAATCATTAAAAAAACCCCTTCTTTAAATTTCAGTCCTGTTTCCTATATCTGCACAATGAAGTCATGAACTTTTTTCCTTTACTTTTTAAGACTGACTAGACACTGTACTGTTCTGAGGGGGAGCAGAGCCATCAAGTGAGTGCAGCTCTGAGGGAAAACAGGCCACAAGCAGAGACAGCACTTGCAAAGCCCACCTGTCTCTAGCAAGGGTCATCTACACATTAATGGACAAGAAAAGTCCATGTTGAAGTGCAAAAAGGAGGTGGCAGTAAATGTAAAAGAATGATCTAGGAGCATATATTTACCATTATGAATTCCTGGAACATACATAAATATTTGCCTTTTGGACTCATCTGTTTCTAGCAGAGGTGTTATTGAGGTTGCTTTTCAAATGTCCTATTAGCTGTTCTGCAGACAATGAAACTTTGCCATTGAAAATGACACAGAGAAACTTTAGATAATGTTCTGAGCCCACATGCAGAAAATTTCTTTCAAAAATTAAATACTTATTGCCCAAAACCGTTCAATAAAGAAATGAGAGAATTGTTTCTACTTATCAGCTTTAACAATTGTTTCCATGTAGCTTTGAAATATCAATTTGAAAAAAGTCAGATGTTTAGCTTTGAAGATGTCAAACATTAAATTTTTCAAAATAAATTTCGTTTGCTAACCTTAAGTCATGTTAAAAAACCATTTTGATGGCTTCTAAGAAAACAAACTTCAACAGCTTAATGTTTCATACTCACTTTTTGAATACATAAATTATCACAGTAAGTGAAGTATATGGAAGAATTATACATCCTAATCCTCATGTTATACTGTGCAAGACACCTAATTCACTAGCCAAAGGGGTTGTGTAAAAGATCATAAAATGGGGATCAAAAAGAACCTGAGAAGCTATAGGGGAAGCAACTTTATAAATATTTCACCATATTAGGATGGTATATGCAAAGGAATATAGAAATTAAACTGGAGGTAACAATAGAATTGCTCAAGAAAGATACGAAAAACAAGTAAAATGGTATAAACTGTCCATTGCCTGGCTTTGGTCTGTAAATGATGCAGCGCCCTCACTTTATAGAAGGATTACATGACACTGCTATTCATGGCAGAACAAACCAAAACTCTAGCCATGTGTTGCTGGAAGTTGGCAGATGGGCACAAAACCACTGACATCCACAGTGCACGCGTGGCAAAAGTGTAGCAAAGGGGATGGTGACATGCAAATGTCCTTTATGGTAGTCCATTTATAGTTGACATAGTTCTAGATATATGATTTTCTGGCTTTTAGAGAGCATTAGAGCAGAAAACAACATAAAAATCCTTGCTTGTGAGGTAGCCAATTAACAATAGTCTGATAAAACAGAAGTCTAATTACCTAGATGCTATCAGTGCCCTGTAAAACCCTTTAGACTTGCAAGACCATATTCCAACAGAGACAAGAGACATTTAATAACAAGATTAAATTAACACTGCAGGTAATGTTTTATAAAACACTGAGACAGAATACTACTCTTGCACAACCCAAATTGCCCATTTCTTTCCAAATCCAGAGCTTCACTACACAATAAAAAAAATACTGTCTGTTATCCAAGTGAGGTCTTTTCCCCTCAGAAACAGGCAAGTGATCCCCCACTGAGGCTTTTATGTATATAGTTCAAGTAGAAAAAACCTCTTTCTGTCAGGAAATAAGTTATGAAACTTACTCTCAATATTCCTTTTTCTAAGCTTATTCTACTATGCTTTGAGAAACTCTGAAGTTCTTTTCTCCCTGTGCAATATTTATTGACTACATATAACCCTCTCTTGTCAGTGTCATCAGAGTTGCCTTAAGCCTTAGATTAGCAAGATGGGATTTTGTTGAATGTGGGTAGTATTTAAAAATGAGGACGATAAGTGAATATTTGCAACTGATGTTATAAAGCATGAAATTACTTTCTGAATGTTTCTCTCACATGCTTTCCTATTGCTCTTTGAGCTTCAAGGAGGAAAGACATTCTTCTTGATATGCATAATTTAAAATGGTTTTCCATTTCACACACAAACTCGGGTATTTTTTAGGACAATGAAGTATTTCAACACCAAGCTTCCCAGATCAAAAAATCTGTCCCTGTCTGCTCTTCTCACAGTGTGACTCAGGAGGAATAACTGCTGTTCAGAATCACTGGTACTCCACAGATCAGCCTTTTTTACCCATATTTCTCCTCTAGATCTGCATGGATTTGATCAGAAGTTACAGCTTTGTGAAAAAAATGCCTTGGGGCTCTTTTCTCCAGCCCACTGATTTTTAAAAATTTCTGTGGGTGCAAACAGACATAATTTGGTTTCCCATCAGTTTTCCCCACTTGAGAGCAAAAGAAGCCAGAAGTCTGTGGGAAGCAGTAGCCTAAACATGTAAAGTGTTTTGAGATTCCTCAGTTCCTGATCTTTATCATGAGGACAAGCAGGATCTTCTAGGCAATGTTGCTTGAGATAGATAAAATAGGGCTGAATGCTTGAATATCAGCCCACTATCATCTATTCTGTTCCATGGTTAGCAGTACCCCCTCAGCACAGTGTGGGCATCTTTCCATCATCAGGTGCTGGGTTTGGTCCCTGCTGTTCCATGGGGAGCTGCAGGAGTTGTCTGGGCTCTCCAGGTTTATGTTTCTTTGGAAAATAAAACTACATTTGGAGTTAAAGGCAGCTGACTGCATTTCTGTCCTGATCCTGACAAGAGTTGTTTTCTCTTCCTGATAGGAAGTGTTTTGCAAGCTTACTCTGCCTGAGATCCATCCAGTGTTTAACTAACTTTCCAAGGAGAGTATTTTCTCCCTCCAGTACATCTAGTATGCTCCAATCTAGTGTGTTTTAAGTAACACTTCCTGGTCTCAGCCTTTCTCTATCATCTGTAACACATGAACTCCTTCTTCCTTTCTTTTTCCGTGTTCTACTATGCCAGAGCACGGTAGGTTAAGCCTGTAGTCCCTTGCATTTGTTCAGGTTTTTGCCTCAGTGGCACAGAGGAACATTTCAAATCTTGTGTTTCTGACTTGCTGATCCTGAACAGTGCCTTTCTCATAGTATTTGAGATTCTCTAGAACCATATAATCCTTAAGTAAAATATTTAAAATGCAAGCCCATAATGATATTCTATCATGAGAAGATTATATTCCCAGACTCCTTTGCAATCTTTCCAGCATCAACCAGATGGAGACAAAACTTGCCTTTCTTCACCCAGTTTCTTCCTTCCTCTCTGCCTCTCCATCAGTACTCCTTCAAGGGGTCAGTCATGCCAGCACCCTCATTAACACCGTGTGTTTGACTCTGTTGCACAGAGAGACAGGCGAAAGTTCTTATTGGAGTGGCCTGGAGCCTCTCTTTCCTGTTTTCCATACCGACTCTGATTATTTTTGGGAAACGGCAGCTCTCCAATGGGGAAGTGCAGTGCTGGGCTCTCTGGCCTGATGACTCCTACTGGATCCCCTACATGACAGTGGTGGCTTTCCTGGTGTACTTCATTCCTCTGATCATTATCAGGAAAGATTGAGATACGGTGAGTGAGCATATAGTGAAAGCTATCGAATGTGCAATCAGCTTAATGCTTTAATTTCTACTCATTTATTATGGTTTCATTTTCACACCTGCCTTCTAGCTGCTTCAGTTTTTATTACATAACGCGTGGGTCACTTGTCCTAGGTGTTCTCCATACTGAATTAATAGCTAGAAACATTTCACTGGAAAAAAGGACTGAATGTCTAAGTGTGTCTCCCTTATCTCTGCTATTTCAGACTTGAAATGTATAGCTGTAAATGTCAGGCTATTATGATAAAATGCACTTTTTTTATTCTTTTAATAAAAGAACAAGAGAGGACACTTTGCACTAATTAAACAAAAATTAACTTAAAAGTGCCCTTAAGCTTCCTAATACTAGAAGAGAGTTTCTTCAGCAGCATTGGCAAGAAATCTCTAAGCATGTGAAGCTGCCAATCACTCCTAAAACATGAACAAATAATATTTTTCACATTTTTTAATGGGAAACCTGAGCTGCAAATATTTGAGATTAATGTGCCCAAAATCATATAGATGATTTCCAGCAGAATCTACTATTACACCCAGGTAAATCAATACCCCAGCCTGTGCTTGGTGATCAGTTTGTTCTATTGCCTCCCTTTGGGGTGTTCCCATTATCTACTGTTAAATAAATGTTATCGAGCCAAGAGGAGCTAATAATGCAAAGGAGCAGTCAAAAACTGGTGTGTAAGAGGAGTGAAGCTTCTAAACTATCTTGAAAGGTATTTAAGAATTACTTGGTTGAGGGACTAGA
>VZTY01001671.1:0-11538 GCA_013400935.1 Turnix velox
GGGTTCTGGGCTGCAAGCACACGATGTTGGCTCGTGTTGATTTTCTCCTTTACTGACACCCCCAAATCCTTCTCTTCAGGGCTGCACTCAAGCCACTTTCTACCCAGCCTGTGTATGTGCTCAGGATTGCCTCAACCCAGGTGCAGGACCTTGCACTTGACCTTGTTGTACTTTGTGTGGTTGGCATGGGCCAAATAGCTATTGGGACCCAAATAATTTTGCCTAAGCTCTTACTTGCTGATGGATTTCAGTCTGTCAGAGGCCAAGACAGATTTTAGGCTGAGGAGCATCTTCGCAGCCAAGCAGGTAGAGCAGAAAGTTGAGAGGTAGATGTTTCCAAGGGTGGGAGAGGAGCTGGTGCTGCTGGTACAGATTGCTGCTTACCCTTCCACAGTCAGCAGTCAGGATAAGGGAATAAAGGAAAAGTGGGGAACAAAGTAAAGGATTAGGGTATTCAAACAGCTGCTGGATTAACATACCTTTGGCTCTTCTCTCTCTTCATTTAGAGAGTGAAATGGCTTCCGGCTCATCTCTGCTATTAGTTTTCATACCGATACCTTTAATCCTATAGTTTCCATTTTCAGAGCAAACAAAGATGTGTTTATTTTTCTTATAAGCCTTTTTCTTCTTCTCCAGGCAGGATTTATGAAGCTAATGACCTAGATAGATGGGAAGCAGGAGTAGGGTGCTGATGACAAGGTGTGGAGGGCAGCTCAGAGCCGCAGGTTGTGGGGGAGAGGTACCACCCTGGGGAAGCATCCTTGCCTGGCACTTGGAGGGATGCAGCGGGCTGGTGCCATCCCTGCACCTCTGTGAAGGAATCAGAAGTTTAGAGGCTACCCCAGACTGTGCTACTGGGGGACACTGAAACCTTCCAGTGCTTCCCCAGCCTTCCTATTCTCTTTTATGTTTTATATTTTTATGTTTTCTCTGGCTGTGGTTTGTACTGGGACAGGTTTTTCCTCCTCCTTCCTTCCCAGCTTTTCCTCTCCTTTTGCCAAAAGCAGCAGCAAAGTTAGGTAAGGGATTGCAGGTCTGGCAGCTCCACTCAAAGTGATGCCACTCCTTCCTTCTGTGATTTTCAGTCTGCATCCTTTTGGGTTTTCTCTTATTTTAACATCTCTAGAATCAGTGCAATGATATGTGTGCCTATATATATGTGTGTGTTTGTGTGTCGATGCATTTAAGTGTCTTTAAATCTAAGCACATGCATAATCTGCCCAGTAAAAATAGTTTCCCCACTCATCTGTTGCAGGCAGAGGCTCTCTGTACCAGTTGCTTGTGCTGCTACTGGGGCTGGTGTTTAAGGTGAATATTTAAAGAATAATGACAGTCTGATTGCTCTGGTGTAACCTCGTGTAAGGCAGGAGAATCCCAAAGCTCTGACTTGCCCCTAGAAGCATGTGTAGGTGAGTTTCCTCCTGTAAATCAAGGGATGAGCTCTGTGACTCTGATTGCGAGTGGATCCTGGGCTGTTTTAAAAGGGAGATGTGTGTGCAGATTAACCCCTGTCCTTTGGCAGGCTGCCCAGCCCCTCTGTGAAGGCCACATTTATAATGAAAAATTAAAGCAGGGTGGTAAAATATTCAAAAAAAGCAAAAGGTGATACAAGAGATGGGTTGGGAGAATCTGGATTTTTCCATATTGAAGAACTTTATACTCATGAAGCATCTGTTTACCTCACTCCAGCACATCTGCTTTTATATAATCGTGTTAAATGCATAGTAATTAACTAGGACTTTCCCCCTGCCCTCCCCAGTATTTCCTGCAGGTTGAGTCAGTGCCCTTTCTGTCCAGTCTGTCCTCCTTAAAACTAAAATGTTTCCAGCAGGATGGGATTTTTCTTTGCTCCTCTTGTTGCTCCTTTATTTCGAGATTATTTAATCACTGCAAAAAACGGTCTCTCTACTTGCCATTCTTGATTATATTACTACTTAACGAGCTCTATTAACTGTGTGAAAAAATGAAATGAATTGAGCACTAGGCACTAACAAGGAAAACTTTTTTTATTCCTCCCCCCCTTTCTTCTCAGCGCTGTTGCTGGGGAGCGTGTGTAATCAAGTTAATTTTGAATTATCTTCAAGCTGGGAGGAAAAGAAAACTTGAGATAATGGATGATTTGAAAGTGACTGCACAGAAATGCCACTAAAAATGATGGCCCACAGCTTTGTCTTGTACAGCTTGGTCTCTGCCTTCTTGCCAAACCCCTTGGGTGTATGTGAGCGCCCAGTGGGATCTCTGATTTGACTGGAGCCTCCTCAGCATGGAGGTTTAAAGGTGGTTTGAATTAAGGTAGTATTATGGGAAGGGGGACTCTCCTCTGACCTCAGCAAAGACTCCTCAGAACAGCAGTTGTGGGATGTGTGCAGCAGATCACAGAATCACAGTATATCAGGGATTGGAAGGGACCTCAAGAGATCATCTATTTCAATCCCCCTGTCAGAGCAGGAACACCTAGACCAGGTCCCACAGGATCTCATCCAGCTGGGTTTTGAATGTCTCCAGAGAAGGAGACTCCACACCTTCTCTGGGCAGCCTGTGCCACTCTTCTCTCACCCTCACCCTGACAGAGTTTTTCCTTATATTTCTGTAGAACCTCCTGTGTTCTAGCTTGCATCCATTTCCCCTTGTCCTATCACTGGAGGTCACTGACAAGAGCCTAGCTCCATCCTCCTGACACTCACTCTTTCCATATTTATAAACATGTATAAGGTCCTCCCTCAGTCTCCTCATTTCCAAGCTAAAGAGACCCAGCTCCCTTAGAGGGGAGGTGCTCCAATCCCTTCATCATCTTTGTTGCTCTGCACTGGACTCTCTCAAGCAGTTCCCTGTCCTTCCTGAACTGAGATCCAACCTGCAGTGGGCAAGTGGGTGGTTTCACAGCCTTAAAAAGTGATTGTGATAAAGAAATGTTGGGCCACACGTGGCCATGGTTGTGTTTCTCCAATGAGGGGAGCCTTCCCATCAGAGCACACATATATGGGAATGGAAATCAGGAGCCTCTTGAGGACCAGAAACCAATGTGAAGCTTCATCCTGATGTGGCTGAAGGCAGTGGCAGTGCTCTGAGGGCAGTGCTCTGAGGGCTTCCTGGGTACATTGTCAGGGCTAGAGAACCACAGTCTCTTTGGCCTTTTGGGTCTGAGCTGATAAATATCAATAGTCCAGTCTTCAGCCATGGTCCTTGTTGTGCACCAGGGTCCTTGTTGTGACCCCCACTTGCTTTCCTGCAAGGGGAGAGGTGTGTAGGGCTTAGATGCTCAGGGCCTCATGGACATATCCCTAGAAGGAGGGTGATGAAGAAAGACCAAGTTCCACAGGTAGGATGAAGAGGTGGGCAGTGGTGATGTTCTCTGAGCAGAGAAACCAGTCATCACATAATGACTCACTCACAAGGAGAAGTTTCTATATAATTTCCATCATTTAATGCTTGGCTTACGCCCTTGAAGGGAGATGGCTTATGCCTGTAATACAGCCATGGTAATTTCCTTCTAAAAGTACCCCATTTGATTAAGAAGCAGCCATGAAGGGAGGTATCTAATCTCCAGGTGGACACTAGCCCTGGCAGAAGGGGATGAGCAGTTCCCATTAAGCAAGGCCAGGGTGTCCCCTCACCGTGGGGATGTGGCCCATTTCTCCCAGGAGGAAGAGAACTTTGTTTTCTATTACCCACAGCTATTTGTCCTTTCTTTTATTGCAGCCATAATTTTTTCAAAATACCTTTTTTTAGAAATTAAAGAAACCCAAATGTGTTGAGAGGATGGAATTTTAATCTTAATTTTGTCCTGACCTTTTACCAAATAGGTTGAGTTACTCCTGCATTTAACACCTTGGGGCTTTGCTCACCCTGGGTGGCACTTGGGAAGGGGTGCGTGAGCTCTCTGCCTTGTCACAGTCCTCAGAGCATGACATCTTGGGTGTGTTTAAACTATAAAAAAAAGTGGAAGGAGGATGCAGAGAGGTGGGATTGGGCTTTTCTCCCAGGGGACAGGCAATGGGACAGGAGGGAACAGCCTCAAGTTGTGCAGAGAGGGAAAAATTTAGTCCCTGAAAGGGTTGTCAAGCATTGAACAGGATGCTCCAGGGGACTGCTGCTGAGGACTCTGTTTCCTTTTGTGTTCCCTTCATCAGGCTCCTTTCCTCTCTCTTCCCAGCTCATTCTAAGGCTGGTTTTCTTTTATGGCCCTGCATAACCCTTCCACAGGAAGTGGGAGACCCAGGGTCTCCAGAGCATCTCAGGGCAGCTGTGGTTGGGTCTGAGGCTGGGACCTGGGTTTTGGCTTTATTTTATAACCTGGGAGGTGCAGAAGATCTGCTAAAGAAGATGATCTAAGGCCATCAGAGCTTGACCTCTGCATGAAAACAAGCCAGTTTGTTCTGTAAGTGATAATGCAATGAAAGCATCCAAAAAGCCAGCCCAGCAGAGTTCTGGAGCTGTCTCCTTGGCCTCCAAAGCCTGTCTCCATTATCCCCATTAGAGATCTCTTTCCTGTGCTCAGTGGCTTCTTGCTCCTACAAGGAGCAGTTTAAGGTGGTCAGTGTTCAGTTGACTGAAAATCTCCATGTTCCTGTGGTGCCTTTCCTCCCTGCACTAGCTGTTTGTTTGTGGCATCCTCCTGGTATAACACTGAGATCCTGGGCTGCAGTTTGCTCTCAAAGTTTCGTTTTCATCCCTATAAGCAATGAAAATAAAGCTACTGTTATGTTTATTTGGAGATTGCTTTAGTGAGGAGGTGTTTAATGAGCACCCAGCAACCTAAACAAACCCAGTTCTCCTCCAGTCACAGCTGGAGTTGTAAATTTCTCCCATCTTTCAACTCCATTGGCCTCCTAAAGTCTTCCTTTTCGCTCAGGTTTGCTGTTCTTCTCACAGATGTGCTGGGAGATGATCACATCTCTGCTCTCCTCTTCTCAACCCACCACCAGCCTTCTGTGGCTGTCCTGCCTCATTTGTTTCTTCTTCTGATTCTCCTCATTAAATAAATTGCAGCCAGAATGTCCTGTCAGATGGATGGTGAATTAATATATTGCAGCCCCAACTTCAAAAAGGGGAAAAAGATAATTTAATTGTAATGATCTCTGACTTCATCCCACCAGGATGGGGGATGAAATGACTTTGCCTGGATGGGAACAAGGCGATGGTCCCTCTGATGGCATGTGGCTGCTCTACTGTGGGTAAGGAGTTGGGTTTCCCTGTTTGTATGGAGGACTGTCACAGTGTTTTGGCCAAAACCTGCCCTTTTTCATGGCTGGGGGGGCTTCCCAGCTGGAGCTGGTGCAGGGAAGCACCACTTCCATCAGGAGAGATGGTGAGAAACTTAGATACCACAGCACATGGGTATGAAATGCATTCATTCAGCTCCCACTTTTTTTTTTTTTTGGGTGAAGTTGTGAAGAGATTATATGGAGATTATTAAATCTATTCAAATCCAGTAGGTGAGGGGCAGGACTGTAAATGACACCCTACTGAGTTTATTCTGCACTCATAGGTGTGTTCCTATGTCGTCTTATATGGCTGCTCCTAGGAAGCAGATATTTAAGGTAACGTTACACTCCTCTTGATGGCTGAAAGCCTTGGTTTCTCTAGATGAGGCTATCCATCAGCTTTACAGCTCTCCTGATAGTTTAAAGGAAAGTGGGAACATGCTCTCATGACTCTCAATGAGACCTTAAAACTCTCTGGCACTCTCTTTTCCGTGAGGACAAGATATATTCTGGCAATCTACAAGTGTACTTTCTTCAGGAGCTGCAGGTTTTGGTGCTGTCTGGGATGCTCTGATGGAGAGAGGGTGTCTGTCTGCCCTTCTGGCTGCAGGACAGCAAAAGAAAGAAGCATCTCAGTCCTGTTTCCTCTTGAGCATTTACACCATCTCATTACTCACTGGAGGTGTTACTCCCTTCTGCTCCTCAAACACCTTTTCCTTTTAGTTGTCTTCTGCTGTGGAAGTATTTCTGGCCCTACACATGGCAGCATCTTTCTCTGCAAACAGCAGTGACATAGAGGTGACCCTGGAGCTGGATTTCAAACCTTCTCCTGGAAAAAGGGAAGGACAAACTTTGCACTTGTTTGTGAGTGCCTGAGCCAGGATCTAAAACATATCATGGGCTGGGTTTGGGATTGTTTTTCTATCACTTCATCCTCATGATCTGATGGAGCAGAACTGAAGAGCTTTTGTTGTAGCACCTCATCACTCCCAGGAATGTCTCTGTGGTCATGGCATCAGGAGCTGACTGACGTCTTCATGGCCTCTTTGTCACTCTGAGACTAAGCCACGGGAGCGAGAGAAAATTAGTAAATGGTAATATATGCTGGTTTAATTGAGGAGCACTGTTTTCATCAATTGCTGTTTGAAGAACAGGCTTAAGTGTGTTTGTAAGCTCAAACAAATGTTGGCTTTGTAAAGCTGTTGCACAAATACAAGGATCTACTGCCTTGAAAGGGGTTTAGAGCTGTGAATGGCTTCAGAACCCAACATCTGTGTGCGAGGAACGTGGCTGGGATTCAGGAAAGCCTTTGAAAGATAATATTCTTCTGCTCAGTAGCTTAAGCCAAGCTGAAACCCAAGTCAACCTTCAAATCCGGACTCTTGCACCTCATTTTGTGGGCAGCACTTGACCTTCTCCACTGTTTGGAGCAATAATTATAATTATCAGATGGAGGGATGTGACCTCTGAAAGCCAAACTGAGCATGGTATGTAAAAATATTAGAGAAAACTCCTGCTTGCCTGGGGGAAGAAGCAGCTGAGATGTCCCTGCATCCTGAAGCACAAGGGACATAGAAACATTTGATAAGAATTATTTTTAGGATGATGCTGGGAATATACATTTATAATAATTTATAAGAATTCATTACACTCGAGAGGCAAAGTGCAATGCAATTTAGAAGTTATAAAGCAGAGGAGCTTTTCAGGATGGGTGGAAAGGGGTGAAGGCTGTGGGCTTGTGTTTGGATGTGGTCATGGTTACTTGGCTTCTGCCTTATGGAAAAGTCTGTGCATAATCCACTGGGCAGGTGGGAGACATAAGACCTATTAATTACAATGAGGAGCTGGAAAAGCTTGAACCAAGTGTGTGTATTAATTAATAAACTTGACTTGAGTAGCTGAGCCCATGCTGAGCCTCACTGCCTCCTTCCCTGAATCAAACCCAAAATGGGTCTGTTTCTTCAGAGACACAGGGGCTGAGGACGTCCTTGAGTTCAAAGTGAAATCTCAGCTTGAAAGCAGGATAGGAAGCCCCTTGTGTTCTGCCTAATTAATTCTTGTGATTTCCTATGGAAATGGCCCTTTTGTTGTTATTTCATCAGCAGCAAAATGAAAAGGGTGGCATGAACAACAAGCTCATTGTGACATGCCATAAAACTTTCACCTTTCTTACCTACAGGCACAGATATAAGAAGGTTCTTTGCTGTGAGGATGGCGAGACACAAGAAGAGGTTGCCTGAGAGGTTGTGGATGCCCCCTCAATGCCTGGAGGTGTTTAAGACCAGGTTGGATGAGGCACTTTGGCAAACAGGTGTAGTGGGAGGTGTCCCTGCCCATGGCAGGGGGGTTGGAACTAGATGATCTTGAAGGTCCCTTCCAACCTAAACCATTCTATGATTCTGATTTCAGCCTCCTGCAGGTTGAAGAGGGAGTGAAATCCTTCCACATGTGCAGTGGGGCGAGGAGTCATGGACTCTGGCTGCGGGCTGTGAGGGGCTCTGTGTGTGCACAGACCCCCATTGATGGGGTGGCACAGGCACCCATTGATGGAACTGGGGACTGTGCCCAGTGCCCGGCCTCACTGCCTCCCCCTGGCCACAAATGGGCCACTTCACCCCTGTTTGTGTAGCCAGGGACACAGAAGGCTGAGTGTGGGGACCTTTTGTTTGAAAGAAGCTCAATAAGGGAGCTTTTGTGGCTGTGGGGAGGATTATTTTCACTTTCTTGTTGTGGCTTTCTCCCCTCTCTTACTGCTGTGTTTGGCAGAATCACATCCCAGTGCCAGACCATGATCACACTGTGACAGGTATTTCAGGCAGCCCCATTTTGACTAGGAGTTGTAAATCCCAGCTGGGCAGAGCCCTTCTGAGAGCAGAGACTGAGGGCATTTCCCCAGGGTTGTCATTTGCAAGTAAACATTCCCAGATAATTGTTTATTTCACAGAATCACAGAATGCCAGGGATTGGAAGGGACCTCAAGAGATCATAGAATCATAGAATAGTTTGGGCTGGAAAGGCCCTTAAAGATCATCTAGTTCCAACCCCCCTGCCATAGGCAGGAGCATCTCCCACTACACCAGGTTGCTCAGTGCTTCATCCAGCCTGGCCTTAAACATCTCCAGGGATTGAGGGGGCATCCACAGCCTCTCTGGGCAACCTCTTCCAGCGTCTCACCACCCTCACACCCTCTTCTCTCCATCCTAAATCCCCTCTCTTCCAATTTGCATCTGTTACTCCTAATCCTGCCATTATATATCCTATTCAAAACTCCTCCCCCAGCCTTTCTGTAGCCCCCTTCCTTCAGGTATTGAGAAGCTACTCTGAGGTGCCCCCTGAGCCTTCTCTTCTCCAGGCCAACTCCTTCAGCCTGTCCTCAGAAGGGAGGTGCTCCAGCCCTCTCATCATCTTGGTGGCCCTCCTTTGGACAGGAAAGAGGAGCAATGACCAATATTTGGGGGGGTTGGTAAAAGAAGAAGTGAGTGTTATGATTAAAGTGCCTGGCAGATAGCTGTGGAGCTTATTTTCCCTACCTTGTTTTTTCACTTTTTTGTTGCAGAGGAGGAGGAGAAGGTGCTTCCCCAACTGAAAAGTGACACAAAGCAGAGCAGGTCTCCATTGTGCTGTGCAGTCAAGTGGGAAAAATGAGATAAGGGGGAATGGCAGTTTAAGGTACATCTGAGCCAAAGCAAAGAGGGGCCTGGCTCTGGATCATGTTTGAGGCTCCCTTTGGGAATGAAGGTCTCCACAGCCTCCAACAAGGAAAGCTGAGCAGCAAAAGTGCATTGTTTGTAGACTTCAGAGTGGCTGTGCTGTGTGGAATGTGCCTAAAATTGCTTGTTAGGGTGGTGGGCAGAGTCTGGCATCTCTGCTTACAAGAGTTAATGGATCTCATGGTAGATCAGTCCTGCTGGTGTCATAGAATCATAGACTGTGGGTTGGAAGGGATCTTCAGAGGCTATCTAGTCCAACCCCCTGCAGTGACAGGGACATCCTGCACTAGATGAGGTTGCTAAGAGCCTCAGCAAGCCTGGCTTTGGATGCCTCCAGACACTGAGGTAGCCTCCACCACCTCTCTGGGCAACCTCTTCCAGTGTCTCGGAGGAGAAAAACCATCAGATCACAAAACCAGAGTCTTTCAGATGTGTTGGTAGGGAAAAAATTCAACAATTTTTTTCCCCTACTTCTTCCAGCACCAAATTACTAAGGATGCCTGCGGGATAAGACTGAGTCATGGTGTTTACTCCCAGAGAAAAGTAATGCTCCTTTTTTTTTCCCACTTCCCTGAGGTTATGGTTTTGCAAAGGTCAATGCGTCAGTGCTCCTTGTTCTGCTGCTCACAGCTCAGCCCTGCTTTGGGGGCTGGAACTCTGCTCAGACCTGAAAAAATATTGACATGCACCAGGTCTGATGAGTTGTGCTAAACTCATGCTTAAAATTTTGGGCTGGCATCAGAACTGGGCCAAAAAGAGGCATTTTGGGAAGGACTTCCTTGGAAGTGATTGTGTTACCCAAAATGGAGTCAGAACAAAGGTAGGGTGCAATGGTTGGAGAGATATGGTCTTCCAGAGTTCTGAACTCCATGGTTCCTGGAAAGGAGCAGGATGCAATGGGGGGCTTCTCCCCACCATAGAACAGAATCATGGAATGGTTTGGTTTGGAAGGGACCTAAAAAATAATCTAGTTCCAACCACACTGCCATGGGCTGGAGCACCTCCCACTACACCGGGTTGCTCAATGGCTCATCCAGCCTGGCCTTGAAAGGGGATTAAAGGGGCATCCAGAACCTATCTGGGTAACCTGTTCCAGTGTCTCACCACCCTCACAGCAAAGAACTTCTTTCATACCTCCAACCTCTCTCTTTCTTCTCTCCAGCCTAAATCTCCCCTCTTGCAATTTGCATCCATCACTCCTAGTCCTTCCATCACAAATCCTATCAAAAACTCCTCCCCCAACCTTTCTGTAGCCCCCTTCAGGTATTGAGAAGCTACTGTNTATGTTAAATCATCATCTGCAGCATGTCTTGCCCTCTGCGTTATTTCCTTCAAGTCTATGGCAAAATTCAAGGGAGCAAAATACTGTATTTTTTTATGAATTCTACCTGAAAAAAATACCATTTTGTTTTTCTTTTTCCCTGGCAGGGAAGCTGACTCACAGACCTGGTCTAGTGGGAGGTGTCCTTGTCCATGGCATGTGGGTTGGAACTAGATAAGCTTTAGGGTCCCTTCCTGGTGGTTGAGGTGGGAATTCCCCATGGGCTGATGGGTTTTTTTTTTTAGTGTCACTTCTGCTCCCAGCACCCCCAGAAGTGAAGCCCAAAAGGCATTATGCAAGGGTTGACCTTGCTCAGGTTCAAAATGATCATAAAGGTTAAACAGCAGCCAGCGTGACTTCCATAGTGGGAAGTTTTTTTCACAAGCACAAGGCTGGAGTCTGGGGGCTGGCTTTGCCTTTGCTCTGCTCCCAGTCTCCAGTTAATTTATCAAAATGACACCCAGCTCGGGGGGGCAGCTCCGTGGTGTATGATTGACTAAATAATGCTTGGAATTTGTGAGCAGCTTTTGAAAGTTCACTGCTTTCCCAGCAGGTGGGTTTGTTGTTCTAATGCAGGTCACCTCCTCCGGTGGCTGCTCCATCCTCCCAGCACAGCCCTGAACAAACAGCTTCTAATGACAGAAACAGGATTGCAGGGGCCAGCAATGTCCAAGAAGGGCTTTTTTTCCCCCCCCTTATCTAAATGCTGTTGAGCCTGTTGTTGTGTTTACTCTTGACACATGCATCCCTTTCCAGATTAAATGAACAGATTAAATGGAGGATTTTGGGCAGAGGTCTGGAGGCAGCCGTGGCTTGGCTGCTGGCAGCACAGCATCCTTCTCACTCCACTCCAAATTTACCTCTCCCCTTCAGTGGGAAATGAAAAAACTTTGTATAGAATTTGAAAGAATTACTGATAGCTGGGTAATTTTAATTGTCTCCAGTTCCTGGCTGCTAATGAGGGAGCGTGAAATTTGTGTGTCTGGCTGTAAACCTATTTGTGTCTTGGAAAAAAAGCTGAGGAGGAGAAGCAGCCTGGGCAGGATAGCAAAGCTCACCTTTATTATCCAAGCCTCCTGTACTATTCATTATCTAGAATGTTTTTGATCAAACACTTTTGGATTGGGGCTTTTTTTTTAGAAAAAACATATGTTTTTGTGAAGCTGGACATTTTAGTGCAGCCGATGGTAGTTAGTGTGCACTGCAAGGGGGTGGTAGAGATCTCTGAAGGCTTTTCTTCCTCTCAGCCTGTTTTCTAATTGAAAAAGAGAACAGTCATCTCAGTGGATGAAAAACTAACCAT
>VZTY01001673.1:0-36128 GCA_013400935.1 Turnix velox
TACCTGAAGGGGGTCTACAAAAATTCAGGAATAGGATGTGTGATGGTAGGCCTAAGAATAATGGATGTAAATTGGAAGAGGAGTGATTCAAGCTAGATATGAGAAAGAAATTCTTTACAGTGAGGGTAGTGAAACACTGGAACAGGTTGCCCAGAGAGGTTGTGGATGCCCCCTCTCTGGAGGTGTTTAAGGCCTGGCTGGACATGGCACTGAGCAACCTGGTCTAGTGGTAGGTGTCCCTGCCTATGGCACAGGGGTTGGTACTGGATGATTTTAAGGTCCCTTCCAACCCAAACTATTCTATGATTCTCCAGGATCTTAAAAATAAGCCTGTACAGTGCAATTACAAATGTAATTGCCATCTTTCAGGCACATTGAATACAAATGTATGTTTAGGGCTTTATGCAGCACCCTGAAATGAAACATCTGTAAATAATGAACAAGTTTGGTATTTTATTCTTAGTTGGGATTATTTATTACAAGTGGCTTTAAGGATTTTCCATTAGGCTATTGCAAAATTATCATTATTTTGATTGGATTAATGTTTCTCTAATAATTTTTCATTTAAGACAAGGATTCTCAGAGTTCCACTTCATTAGTCTCCTACTTCCTGACATTTATTTGCCTTCTGCATAAAAAAGATATGCATCTGAATTTAATGAAATTTGGGGATTTATACTTTTCTTTGATAGTGTTTTCCGTAAGTATTTAAATGAGAATTATGTTTCTTGAAAAACATTTTCTTTATTTGATATATAAATATATTGGTTTGGAAAATCTTAGCATGACTTTGCTAATCACTTTTTTCTCTTTATGGCTGTGTGTCATTCTATTGTTTATCCCTAATGGTAGCCTCTTAAAATGTGACAATATTTCCATCACTACAACTTTTTCTTCCAGTGCTATGCAAACAGTCTCATGTAACTTATAACTCAGTTTAATTTTTACTTCTTTTCTGATTTATGCAGTAGCAATATTCAATAATTTAGGTGCTGCTCAAACATCAGATTTACTTAACTTCTTTTGGAGTCAACTGCAGAAAGGTTAATAGCATTACTTCTGTCATAGTCTTAGCAGACTTTACCACAGCACAGCTGAGACACAGCTGTATCATCTTCATTGAGGTATTCTCACACAGTAGTATGTATCTGGAAAGAGCATTTCAGGGCAATGAAACAAACAGTTGTTTTAGTCTATTCCTGAAAAAAAGATTGTGACATTATTATTATTCTGAATAATGTGCACTGCAAAAGGACTAGTATTTTTTTACATACAGGTGCTATAGAATTAAGTTTTCTCACTCTTCCTTCTTCACTTCACGCTCCTGCTTTTGTTCTAAAGTTTTTACCAAAACTGGAAGTGGCAGTAATGCATATTCTGTGAAGTTTGGCATATCGAGACAAGGTATCAGGCCTTGGGGACACACTCATGTGAGTTTACATAATAATCAGTGTGAGAATGTCCAGAATGAAAGCCATTTCCTCTATGTTCTGATGTGTCTGGAAATGATATTGTGATGTGCTTCCAGAAGAGCACAAAACAAAAGAAGCTTATTCTAGAAAAGCAGGAGAAGGGGAGCAAGGAGAAGGTGGCAAGGGTCTGAACAAGCCAAAATGCTCAGCTATCCCCATTACAGCTGCAGAGCCAGGTTAGAGTCACCATATATTACTTCTTTCTTTTCAGAGGCAGCAGTTAAGTGAAATCCTAGTTTAGGCTGTTCTGTGTTGACCTTTAATGTTTTATCTGGAAAAGGAAAAGACCAGTAATGGTGATGACTCTTCTGCTGGTGGAAGCTGGACCTGGAATTACATAGTTAGCATATTCAAATATAAGGACTTTACAGCAGATACTGCATCATATGCAGTTTATAGTCCACTAATAACACTTGATAGCTAATAACAAAAATAGTATGTAAGTTGATTTCAGGAACTATAGCATATCTGCAGATAGTATAATTACAGATCAAACTTCCACCAACAGAAGGGCCAGAGCTAGTCTTCTCTTTCTCTAGATTAAACAGCATTAAAGGTCCATGTGGAGCAGGATTTTGCTTGATTGCTGTCTCTGGAAAGGAGTGTTGCACAAACAAGCCCACCAGCTTGTTTTCTCTATCACCTTGCAACACTGTAAGGCCAGGACTTAGCAAGCGGTCCAAAGAAGCAACATCTCTCTGTTCCCTTGGACTACAAAGGTCTGTAGGTTTGCATTCTAAAGCGTTAGGAACTTGTATTTAGATAAAGAGCTAATCATTCCATTTCAAAATACACATGGAAACTACCAGATACTGAACAGCACTTTCACTACTATCACCCCCAATCCATTCCAATTTACAAAATAATTTCTGTACGCTGCAGTAGGACCAGTCTCTTGCAATTGTATGTGGGCTATATGATTGTTATTGATATAGTTGTTGTTCTGTTGGGTGAGGCAAATAACACAAACTGTGTCTGAAGAATTCTGTCACATGGCTATTTTTTATTTTTATGTCAAATAATACCTTACAACTTTTAGAACATAGATCATAATGCGTTGTAAGGCAAAGTGTGGGCTGCATGTACTATAAGGCTGCACAGGTAGTCTCCTGAGCTTCAGCTATTAAAATTATCTCTTTATTGGTTAGGTAAGTACATCAGAAAAAAAATACTATAAATGTTGAAATCGGCTGACATAAAATTTTTGTGATTAACTATCAAGTATTACTAATGGACTGTGAACTGTACATGATGGACAGTAGCTGCTGTAATGTACATTTGAGTATGCAAATTATGTAATTACAGGTCCAACTCTTTTAAAGCATCACTGATTGAATCTTATATGAGAAGTTTAGAAATGAGCACTTGACTCCTTACCCGCAGCTGAATGCACTTGAAGATACCTTACTCTGTCTGAGCTAATTTGTGACAGTTTAATGAGACAACACCAGAAAAAAGGTGTTAGGTGTGGACATTATAGCACTGCTGTCTTTTTTGTCCCAGCATACAATCCAGAGAAAGGGAGGCTGGAAGGATATGCTTTAAAACTAGTGCATTTTTTTTGTAATCTTTGATGGAGGAGAAACTGTATTCCTAAATAGGAGAGGAAGCTGCATTTGTAAACACCTTTTCATTTCTAGTGCCTTTGCAAACAGTGGTGGTTTGATTTTCTCTGAATGTTAGTTACCACAAGCCCACCTTTATCTCTGCTTTGGGCTCTAGCTCAAGGGTTTTGAAATTTCACAGTTCACTCCTCTTCCTTCCCTTCTGCAATACATGCACTGACACATGGTAGCTTGCACACAAAGATAGCTGTTCAGCCTCAATATCTGAGAACAATGTATTTTTCATTATTTGAGCCTAATTGTGTTACATCAGTAATAATTGCTCAACTAGGTAATGCTGGAAATTGGCATTTATCATTAAGTGTGCAGAGTAATGCCTTGAGCTGTGGTAGAGGTTCCTAAAAGATATAGCAGTAATAAAATAATATAATCTAGGGAACACACACAGGCCATTCAAAAGCAATCTGTACTTCCCTTCAAAAGTCAAGAAGGGGGGCTAATCTTTAATTGCAAACACAACTCTATCAATGAAGAGCAGCCTTAGAAGAGAAAGCCTTGTGCACTTTACAAACGGCTTGTGCAGCTGCTCATCAGTCACCAAAGGGGCTCATTAGGATCAAGGTTCCTGGTGCTAGTACTGAATCTAGATAGTTATGAGTTACTAGCACCACAACCAAGCTCAGCCCTTCTACAAGATCTCCCTGGGATTCATTTCTATTATAAAATGGGGAAAATGTCCCATTGTGAGCTTCATCTTAGTTGTTCTGCGAAAATAACAATGAAAGCCATGAAGAAATGAGAACTTGCCTGCATTATATTTGCAATATGAAGCTTTGAGCAATCTCAGGTGTTCTGATGGGCAAAGAGTAGAAGTTTTAAGAGGGAGATGGGTCTGTCTGGCATCCTTGCTTCCAGGCCACAGGGACTGTCTCTAGTCTCTCACTGTTAGAGGAACTACTATGAAACATGGCATTTCTGCTGGGAATGCTGACATTTCCAAAATCATCTTCAGACAAAAAGAACCATTAACCAGGAAACATGCAATTTGACAAAGTTATAAGCATTTGGAAAAGTACAGAGAAACTCAGCTAAACAGCTGAGGTTACTTCTCACTCTCAGTAATCTTCTCTATCTATTTCTTGCTTTCGTTCTTAACATTAATCCTCCATAAATCACATATTATATTGGAATCAGAGTTTAGGTTCAATTACTTCTTATATACTACTTAATTTTCTAGTCAGTAAATTGGATTCATTTTTACAGAAGAGCAGACTTTTGTTGCTGCGCTCTTTGGTGGGAGACAGTGTAGCACAGTTACTTGCTAAGGGTAAATTCTCTTTTTGTCTTCCTACAGAACTTCCTTCTTCCCCCAGCACTGGCTCTGGAAGGGAGAGACGAGAGAAAATATTTGGAGGCAGTGGAGGAGAGAAAGGGGAAACTGTGCCCCTGTTTAAAACCTAGATGGAGAACAGCAAAGCAGATTAGTTAGAAGGAGATGGTTTGTGCTGTTGCTATGACAACAAAATGTAAAGATGTTCAGCTCAGAAGAGCTGCTGAGCCCTTCTAGGAATCAAATTGCAGTTGCCAGTAGCCCTTAGCTATTGGCATCATGACCTTAGCCCATGAATACCTTAGTTTTCAAAAAGAATGTTTTGCAATTATAGTATACCTGTCCCTGATGCACATGCTCCTCTGCAATACTGGATGGAATGCACGAACATGACTGGTGAAATATAGAGACATCCCTGCAATTCAGGCACTGTTCATTTTCTTGACTAATAGACAAAATCTTTGGTTAAAGGAGGGCACAGGGCTGTGCTGTGCACCAGGGGAGCCAAATCAGGGGCTGTATCCTCAGAGCTGGAGATCACCTCAATACCCCAGCATTCCTCCTCTCCATGTAGGAGTGGCAATGGTGAGCAATTGCCTCTGGGTGTCTGAATAATCCAGTGGATTTCTTCCCCCCAACTCCAAGAGGGACATTTGGAGCACTCTGCACTACTTGGTAGACCAGATCTAGCTTGGTGGGATGCAGCCTGGCTCTGTGGGCTCCACAGCTGCAGCAGGAAAACCCCAAAATTCACAGAAGCTTCCTATTCATAATCAAAGCCCCTATGCTGTAGTTTCAAAATAACTTTTGAAAGCAATCCCTTCTCATTAATGGCAATGTGTGTCTGTGTCACATCATCGTTTTCAGTATTCAGGGGAAAACTGAATGTGATTAATGAATCTGCCATTATTGAAAGTGAAATAAGGCATTTCAGGAATCAGAATGGCTGCTCTCCTCATTTATCACTGAAGCTTGAGACAGTGAGTATACTGTAGGCCCTGGGGAACAATTTGCTGTAAATTATGTATATTCATGATATTCATTGAATACTGACAGCAGATTCCCAGCTACTGAAGAAATTTACCCACTCAACAGCCCTGCAATGGGGATTCTGCCTATACAAGCAGGTGTGTGTGCACACTACTGACACCTTGGGGGGTGCTTACAAAGGGAGAGGTCAGGCAGAATCACCAAATTTGGTGATTCATACCACTAATTTATGTCAAAATGAGCTTTTGGAAGCACTGTAGTTATACTATCAAGTTGGAAATAATACTTTAGTTATAATTTTTTCTCCTTCAACAGCCCTACCTTTTAATAGAAAAATCTAGAACAGCATCTGAAAGTATCTTCTGTAATCTTAGTCAACATATGGCAATTCTTTCTACATAAAAATCACCCTGTTTCTAAGCACTACAAAAACTTTACACTGTGCTACTTAAAACAGGAACACATCTTTGCTCCTCTCCAGCTAGAACTAAAATGAATGTGTAAAGCATTTTTTTAGTTCAGGTGACTGTTTCTGCAATTTGCTGTACCAGAAAGGTACATGCATGAGGGATACTCAGATTATTTATTTCAGCACATCAAAGAAAATGGACAAAATAGTATTATGTCTGACATAGGACATTCCAGTTGGTACTTCATAAACAGTTCTGATAAGTGCTGTGCTGAGAATAAGTTGCAAAGAATGGAAAAAAACTTTATGTTTAAGTTGCAGTTTCCTGCTAAAACTTACAACAGGGTGAGAATGGAACAAAATAGAGAAAGTTCTTAATATAGCACAGAGGATCCATTTCAGGATGTTATTTACACATATTCAGAGTTCCTGGAACCTGCCAGATCAACAAACCAAACAAATCATAATAGGGAATGTGTATTGAATCAGTGTGTCATACTAGTAAAATTGAGATTGACTTTTCATTGTGCATCTTGCTTCCTGTAATCTTTCCAGTTCAACCATTAAAGCTACTTACAAAAAAAGTTTGTAGTACAAATGGCAAACTGCACAGAAGTCTGGGTGCTAAAGCAGCTGCCTGCCTGCTGTTAGCCATCACAGTCTGGTAACTGTCTAGAATTTTTTTTTAAATATTGGTACAATACCAAAATCAGGTAACTTATTAGAGTAAAATAGTTTTTGTTTCCTATTAATTACTTTAAGAGTGGAACTCTAATAGTTTATAAATGTTCCTATTTGGTTTTGTAAAATGAGAAAGAGTTAATTTACAAACAGAAGTAAAAATAGCAGCAAACAGAATAAACAGTCCCTTGTGGGCTTTGTCCTTTGTGGGCCCTGTTGCAGTCAAATATCTGCCTGAGAGACTAGTAACTAATATTCAGGTCATTGTGTCCAGAAAGTGGAGGTAGGAAGGGAGAGAATAAAAAAAAATCATTCCTCTCTCTCCTCTGCTGTTTTGCCCCTTTTCATGGGAAACACCATACTTTTATTTACTCTAAACAGACATCTATATAAGAAGCACTGCTACGTTTTTCATCCCACTGGGTGGGAGCCTAGCTCTGCTGTTTAATAATCATCAGTCATGTGTTTTCTTCTGCAGCTGTATCTCACCCTACCTGCTCAGAAATCTACTTTTTCTGTAAGCTGTTCTTTGACTGTCTTTAGTTGGGAGAGACTCAGCAGTGGAATTCTGAGAAATAAAACGAGCTCTGTCTTCACAGCTCATTCACTGGGCTTTTATATCTTTGTCTACTGCAATTTGGTTGCACATGCCCTAAAAAATGTACAACCTTTTGGAAGTTCTGAATTACCCAACAGGAGAAAAGCAGAACTCCAACATGACAGACCTATGTATTAGGACTTGCCACAGATCACATAAGTTGTCTGAAACAATTATCTTGCCTCTAAGTTCTCTCATGTATTTTGAGACGAGAAGGGGTAAATCTGAAAATAAAAATCTAAATAGACAGTGTTGCAGGTACTTCCTCTTAAAGACACATATAAGACAGAACAATCTTTGTAGTAGAAAAAAAAAAAAACTTTAGTAAGGATACTGCCTGTTGAAATACAGGCTTTCAAAAACCTCGAAGCTCACTACTTGTATCAGGGTAAGATAAGGACCTACTCTTTCTTTTTAGTCTAGTACTGTCTTCACTGGATGCATAAACGAAAATAGAAGAAAAATCAGGGCAAAATTGTTTTTTGTTGTATTTGAAGGTGAAAATGGGAAATAAGTCTGTACAGTTATGCCTTCCCACCCACACATTTCTCTGAGATACACAACTGTGCCAAAGGGTTTTTTTCTTTCAAAAATAAAATGATAGGCAAAAGGGTTTTTTCCTCTCTGTTTTTAATTACATGAGAGATGAGCAATCTGCTTATCTAGAAAGATGCTGAATAGCAGACTTAGTGAAATAAGCACACCACAAGTGATAGGGGAAGGAAATGTACTTTTGCTTGCCTTTGTAGTCCCATTTCCTGTGTCTTTGTGTCCCACCTCCCTTCCATCAACTTCTTTAAATATTTATTTAGCTTAAGCAGATAAATTGATAGTACAGAACAGTTCCATGCCTCCAAGTAAAGCTCTTATTGTATACAGTTAAAAGGCTCAAGCCTTGGGGGAAAACCCAACAAAACTCTGAAGCACATTTTCAGAATTAGAAAGCACTAAAGTTCTTGTTAGGTTACCTTGAAGCCCCGGATATAACCAGGTAAACCCCTGACTTTCTAAAGGTTACATAGCACTTCCTTCCACATTGCAAGCAGGCCAACAATTGCCAATATCTAATCCTCTACTTTAATCACAGAAAACAGAGCCAGGATACTAAAGTGGTGCATATTTAGTATTCATTTACAGATGTGAGCAGTATATAGTGGCTTGAGAAGAAAGCTGAGCAGTATTACTGTGGGTGAGTGTGATGGAACTGCCCACAGAAAAATAAGGTAAATCTTGGGAAATGAAAGAAATAGGAAGAAGAGTAAATTAATTAATCTCTCGTCTAGATTTCTTCATTCTTCTCAGGAAAATCAGTACATTTCCAATATTAAAACAGACAGTTATTCGGAGTTCATTCTGAAGAGACATCAATTTTAAAGTGCCATAACATGTATTTTAAAGTTTTGCCATGATCATACATCTTGTAGAATCCAACCTTGCATTTCCCCAGCTGCTGTTTCATGTATTTTAACATGTACCAAATAGTTTAAGCTGTCTTAAAATTTGGTGGAATTTACCAAATCTACACACTTTATATGTATATATTGCTTTTGTAGAAACCTCTGTTTTTCTTCATGATCAAGGAAGTTTCCAAAACCACAGATGCCTTTGGAGTAAAGAGAGTGCATGCTGGACAACGGTAGGAAGGTTTTCACATTAGGAAACATCATCAAGATTCAGAGAAAATTATTACTTGTTCAGGATGAAGTTTTAATTTCCTCCTGTTGTTTGTAATTAGCATCATGCTAGTAGTTATTGAGAAGAAGCCAGTCCAAGTAAGAGCATTTGTGGATTATTGGAAATGATTATATAGAAGTCCTCATCAAAACAGAATGATAACAGTATTACAGTAATATTAGCAGATAAGACTAATATTTTAATTTGAAACTTCATATGAAAAGTGAATCTTCAGTTTCCACTTGCTGATATTTATCAAAAAACCAAATTTTTCTCTAGAAATATCTAAATTTGACAACGCAGTTTTGCATAACTAAAAAATCAACTTCCCTCCTCCTTTCCTAGTTTCCAAAGCTCACATCACAGAAAGATAGGGTTTTCCCATCTCCAGTAATTTTTTTGTTAAATATCATGTACTTTCCAACTAATACTGCTCTTCTAGTGATAGGAAATAATTTACAATTAGTCATTCAGAAGGTAAGAACATTTTGAGCAAGTTCTGCACCGAACAAAGACACAATGGAAATGCAGAGCAGCAAGAGCTAGGAGTAAATGGATAATAAGGGAAGAGTGAGTGAAGTGTTCTGAAGTATAATTACCTCTGAGAAGTATGAAACATAGGGAAAAAAAATTCAGTGGTGTTATTTTGATGGAGTCAAATATACTGGTTATTGTGACTTTCAATAATGATTCTGAATAAGTTACAGTTATTGAGATAACTAATGTTACAACTTACATATCATTAAATCACTATTGTTAAGCTGCAATATATCTGCTAGATTACTGCAAAAGAGGCTACTGATGTAGCATATATTGTATAAATATATACATTCAGCAGAGAGAGCTCAGGACCAAGGGAAGGAGATGCCTGCTCAAGCTGCAGCACCAGCTCAGTTCTGTGCCAGATGTCCAGTGTTGAGAGTATCTGCCTGTTTCAAAGGATGAAATCATCCCTAGGGTGAGATCACAAGCTGCAGATACACCATCATCGCAACTTTTGTCTGGGGGCCTGCTCTCCAGGAGGGCAGGTGACAGCCCTCTCTTAACCTGCTTGGTGTCTGGTCAAATGGAATCAAGTTGAACAAGTACCAGACAGACACAAGTACAGAATCACTACGTTTATTACTGGAGCTTTATAAGTTAAAGAAGAAGAGGGGTGGGGAAGGATCAAAACAAAACAAAATTAATGTATATTTTATCTCTTTATTTAGATGGTTTTCTCTTAATGAAACAAAGGAAAAGAGAGCTGAGGTTTTCAAAAAGTTTTGCATATGAATAGTTTGTAGAAATGCTAGGAAAGTACCTAATATCTGGCATTTTTTGTGGGGGATTTTAAAACATCCCACTGTCAGAAGGTCTTTTTGAAGTACTTGCTTCACATAAAGGTGTTTTCCAGCCCCTGAGAGAGGGCTTATTTCTTCTTGACTTGGTTAAATACCTTCTCTTTGAGTCCTTTTTGTCAACGAGAGAAGACTAAATGCAACTATCAACCCTTAGGGTGGTTGAATTCTGTTTGGCACTGGTAAGGCCAGGCTAAAGAATCCTCATTGTGTCCTCATAGTTCCACATAACCTGCAGATTGTGCAAATGGTACCATGCTCATATATCAGCCATCCATGCAGAAGGTGGAACTCTGTTTTACCAGCAAAAAGCAACAGCGACAAGCAGAAATTAGCAGATGCTAACTGAGGAATTATTAATGTGGATTTACATCAGTCACAGATTTCTCACCACAGCATTCATCCCAACTCTTATTAAAAAGCCAGACTTTTTTCCCTCTAATCAAGGTACAGATAAATGAGACAGGCTTAGTGATATAACTGAGTGCTTCTGAAACAAAGCTGGCCTGTTCTCCCCTTCCCTAACCAACCTCTCCTGAGTTCATGTGATCCACTCCTTAAACAACAAATTCATCCTTTGTGAAGCAGTCTCAGTCCACTGAGGAGCAGGGAGCCCACTCAGCAAAGAAGTGAGTGTTTTCCATCACAATTAGCAGTATGAATGTCCCTCTAAGGAGTCAGATGGTACCAGACTGGCACTAGACAGGGGTATGACCATTCTTTGCAGCAATTCGTTTGCTCTGACTGTTGCTGGTCTTTATTTTTTTCTTTTTCATGAAGCTCCACTCCACTCTTCATCTTTTGCAAATAGATTGTAGCCATTTCCCACTTTCCCAGATTCCCTTAACTGCCAGTGTTACAACCTGACACTACACATAGACAGCTTTGGAATATGCTTGATAAAGGAGACTATGGCAGGGGAGCTGGAACTAGATGATCCCTTCCAACCCAAATTATGCTATGCTATGGATATATTCCTGGAACCAAAGTCCAATTGTGCTGAAGGAAATGTGATCAAAAGCAGCAAGGGAAAGAAGGAGTGCTTGGTGTTTCATCTGAAGTGTAGTATGGTCTAGGGTAGAAATACACATTTTTTTCCCAAAGAAAGTCCTGAAATCACATGCTATTTCATAACTCCCATTTCTTGGGGTAATCTGTATCAACAGATGATTGCTGGAGTAAAGCATCATCCTTTTTTACAGAGATCATAGGAAGCACAGCTTTGTGTGTGCTTTGCATTCCACAATAAACACCAGCAGCTCGGAAAGCAAATGGGNATTGATACTGAGAAGACTTCAGAAACCTTAGAAATGTTAGAAAGTTGAGTTTGTTTACCAACAATGTCATGGGGGTCAGGGCTTCTCTAGAAGGGAACATTTTGTACACTGGTTATCTGTTTTTCAAAGTCCTATGTCTTTCACTAGTCTCTACCTGGAAACTGAGTATAACCAACAGCATGGCAATTAGCACTAAGAAGCACAAATCAAGTCTCCATTATTTAAATAAGCATTTAAAATATAGTATCTCTTTACCTCATTATTGAAGTCCAAAGCTGTTATAAATAAATCTTTCAGAACAGTTAGATTTAATGAAAAAACACTCAGAAGATTCAGTTTTGTCTGTCTAGGAAGGAATGTTAAAATATGTGTTCACTGGCATAGTAATATTGGAACATAGAAGCAGCATGTTCACATTTCTATCACGTGTTTGCATCCTTGTTTCTAATACAACAATTGGTATGTGATATCTAAGGAAAATACAGCATAAATTTAAGTATGTATAAACTCATTGTGCCACATTCAGAGAAAGCAAGAACAAATTCAGTCCTGAATAGCAGAAAAATTAGAATAAAAACAAATCAGAAAGAGAGGAAAATAGAAAAATCACAAAACCAGAAGCCACACAGGAAAAGAAATGAGCTGGATAAATTCTTTAAAATGGCTGAAAACTGTATGAGCACTAAATAAAGGGCATTTGAATGAATGACACATAAATACTGAATAAAAGGCATGAAGGGTATTTAGAAATGCTGAACAAATACATCACCATGAAAGATGATGCCTGAAAGTATTCAAACACAAACCAATATTTGTTGAAATTGTCCTTAGTCACGCATCAACAATTCTGCACCTTATTTGTGATGGTGTAAAATATTCTTTGGTTCTTTGACTTTTTGACAAGTCTTCTTTCATCTCAGGGACATTATTTGGTGAAGGTGAAAAACTGTTCATAGTAATTAAAACCAAGATTTTCTGGGTTTTGCTGAGGAGGCTTTTCTGCTTGCATCATTACCACATCGATATGCCTACAATGCTTTGCTGGCTGACACAACATTCTGGTCACAGCACATTCTGTTGAAAATGGAAGACATGATAAAATCTGGCACAGAGCAGGCTGACAGGAAAGCCCTTTCAGACCAGCTGTGTTAGCAGTGGAGCAATTTGATCTTCAAATTATGTAATTCTCAGAATTGTGTCTTTATAATCTCTGTAGAACGTTGTTAAGAGTATTTTATGACAATGGCACTAACTGATGCTGACCTGCAAGGCTGAACCCACACTAACAAAGGTCAAGAATTGAGCTTGTAGGTCATAGGCACTGAAACACATGAAGCACCCTGAATTATAAATTTTTTAAAGTTGTATTTGCTTGTGCTTGCAGGGCAAATACCATGGTAATCCAATGCATATAGCAGTAATCATCTCAAACTGTTTGAGAGAAGAAAGAAGAATATTGGCTGCAGCTAGCATGCCCGTACAGGTAACAAATTACATTTCATTAATCAGCTGCATGTTAATCTGCTCACATGCTTTTAGGGCCAAATCCCACCCCATCATCTCACTACAGTGATTTGTGTGCACTGATGGTTAACAAATGTTGCTCTTTAAACTTATGTTTGTAAGTCATTAGTGATTCTACTTCTACAGACATTGCTCTAAGTGACTTCTGTGTCACAGCTAATCTTCAAAGACTTGATCTATGGGAACAGCTTTAAAGAGATTATTCTTTGCAAACCAGATGTATATATTTTAAATTCCACAATGCAAGAGTTTGTATTAATTTTCATTTGATTCACTGCCATTATTGATATGCTGCAAGGCTTTTATAATTTTTATGTTGTTTGAAGGAAGAAACTTAAAATTTACATGTGAAGCCATTGTGAAGAAATTGTTACATGGTTAAAACCCAGATAGAATTTTTAAGTCAAATGTTTTAATCATCTGTTGATATAATACCTGTTCTTAGTAGAGTACTGTGACATGGGTCTTATTCAGGAATCTAATAAACTGTGTTTCAGTTTCTTTAATATACTAGATGTTCAGTGTCTACAATGTACTCACACCTTTTCACCTTTTGGATTTCAATGTTTTCATGCTTTGAAAAGCATGCTTTTCAAATGTGTGGAACTAAACTAAACAGATCTGTTTGTTTATATCACTGTCCAGCTGGTTGAAGATCAACTTCTGAATGCCTTCTCTGTGATAGACCTTGCAGTGTATTTACTATTACTCATTATTATTACTTATCCAACCATTATCTGTTCAATATGTTCCAGGGGCCACTGGAGAAGTCTCTGCAGAACTCTGTGGTTTCAGAACGACAACGAAATGTAGAACACAAAGCGTCAGCCATAAAGAACAGTGGTCAGGTATTTTTTCATTTGATTTTCATTTGATTCACTGCCATTATTTTCATCACCTAGTCTGAGCAGCACAAATACTTTTGCTAACGAGATCTGCAAACCATTTTCCATTATTCTGAGGACCTCAGCATGGACTAACTACTCAGGACATACCTGCATCCTCAGGTTTTTACATCTGCTCTTAGCTCAGTGTGAATGGTACCTATTTCAAAACTATCAATCCCACTCAACCCCATGTGAGTAGCAAACAAGTCACTAAATGCAGTAAGAATGTACCTACCATCTCTAAAAAGATGTAATGTTCAGTAAATATATTTCTGCAGCTTCACCTCTTAGTTGGGTCAAGATAGTAGATAGCCTTCATGACCTCTTAATTGCATGCCAAGATCTCTGTAAAGTTGAAGGCTGTGTGACATAATGACATGATTTGGAGATGTGAGAGGAGAAGAACACTGGGAGCTGATGGTAACCAGTTTTCAGGACTTCCCCATATCACTGGGCTGAACTGGGCTGAGCCAAACATACAGCTATGTACCATAGTGACCTTGAAAGCTCACTCACAGAATACCTGCTCATTCAGTTCAAAGAAGGATAAGGATTCAGATTACCTAGAGCCATTTTACTATCCCTGACCCACTTTCAGATTTGCAGCAGTCTCAGTGTAGAAGTTATACTTGTCCATATGCCATTCAAGAGCAACACTTCCAGTATACTGGAAAGATGTTTTAGTAGCATTATCTCATCAGTGCCTCCCTACATGGGGAAGAATGGTAGAGAGATTAAACCCTTAAAGGATAAAGCTATCCTTAGAAGTATGCAATACTAGAAATCTATCTATGTATAAAGTCCTAACAGTTGCAGAGCAAAAGCATCCAAAACTGCAACTCAGCAGCTGGCCTTTGCTGCTCTTTCTTCCAGTGTGAAGAAGCACAGCCATCCCCAAAATACCAAAGAAAATGAGAACCATTTTGAGATACAGGTTTTTCTAGTGAGTGATGAAGTTGAACATAAAAATCAGCCAGCTCCTTGGGTATGCAATTTCATACCTTGCACATATAATTTAAATGCTTAGCCTCCAACAGGCTATTGAAATAAAAGATGATTTCTTAAAGCTATATTTTTCTTTGTTGATGTATTTTTTTTTAATTACCATTTTTGGTTACTAGAATACATCTCAAATTTTTGCAGTACATATAAAAACAAATCCTTGCAAAAAAAGCCAAAGCAGAAAAAATGTTTCAATTCTTTTTCTTAGATCTCTGAGGTCTTCTCACATCCCTGGTTCCACCTTTCTTGGCTTTGTACTCCCCATTCCAGTTTCCATTTAAGTCAATGCAAAATCTTGCATTTGCCCCACAGATTTGCCCAAGAAGAGAGTCACATTATTGGCATAGTAATTTAATTTAGCTCTGTCTGAATATAAACATTCCTACTTTGCACTATGTCACCGAACTATTAAACAAGAAGTGGTTAGGCTGTATCAGCTGTGGGAGAGGGTAACAGTTTGCTTTCAGAAGAGGTTAAATAAATGGGTAGTTATAAGACTAATTCTGTTGTCTTTTTTAAAGTTTACAAATTAGTAAACCAGAATTCTCATAAATACTTAGGGATTTTCAGATTATAGGAAAGGGAAGTACTACATTGTGTATTTGTCTATTACAAAACAAAATCCTTTTTGTGGCATTGTGAACACTCCAATAATTTTATTTTATTTTATTTGGGAAAGATGACTGACCAAGATGTCAAATACTTGGAAGACTTGCAAGAGGAATTTGACTTCAGGTATAAAACAATACAAACCCTAGGTAAGAGGTTTTATAATAAATTTTAAATTCTCTAGGAAATGGTTGATTCTGCAGCTACACCCCAATACCATGGGTTTTTGTATGTTACTCAAATATTTTATGTAAACACAAAAAATGGATTTTTAGTTTATGTTAAGTTATAGCCTTAGAACATAACGACTCTTCTGTGGTTAAGAGAATAAACAGGATCTCACCAAGGAAGTATAGTTATTTCCTATTATCTGCACAATGGCATGAAAAGTAGTGATTGTCTTATTTTAAAGAACCTATTTTTCAATATCCTCACCTTTGATGTGGCTCTTCCTTGGCAGGATTTGGAAAAGCCTCTTATTTCCTCAGAAAATAGAGCACAAACCTCATTTTTAGCCTCTAACTTACCTTTCTGTTCTTTTTTGACCACAGTGATGATAACCATCTAGTAAGCACTCTGAATGCATGTTTGACCAGCCAATGATGGTTGAGATCTGCACACAATAGTCTTTGAGTGATCTTTTCCCAGAAAAGAAACTGAGGTCCAATAGTGTCTGCTCGGCTATTTTCATAATATGTAAACATGTAAAGATATTGAGCTTGAAATATCCGAGTTCTTGAACATGTCTGTCTTATATGTTTAAAGTTGAATATGGCAAGACAGTTGGGAGAGATCAAGTGTAATGAGCTATTGAACAGGCCAGTCATAATTATTGACCACGCAGATGACTGAAGGTTGCCCCACTGTTTGCAGAATCAGGCAGGTTTACAAAAATTACTTCCAGGGCTTAAAATGAACACTCTACCCCTGCACAAGCAGCCTGCAGTGCCTTACACTGCATGTGAGCAATCACTGCTGCTGAGCTGACAATCGCTTGCTTGTCTACCTCTATTGAAACATTTGCCCTGATGTAATGGGGATATGTCACTCCAGAGCTCAGGAGAGACAACAGTTTCTTTTTTGGAGGTGGCATGGAAGATGCCAAAAGAGCAAAAGGTGGGGGAAGGTGAGGGTGGTGGAAAGAGCTACATATGAAAGAGTGTGGAGCAAGCTTGGGGAAGCTTGAAACTAATGCATTCTCCAGAGAAGGAAGAAAGGTGCGGAAATTACAGTAATCAGAACTCCTTGCTGCTGAAATCCCCATGGCAATGAACATTTTATTTCTGTTTCAGATGCCCAATCATCATTCTCTCAGACAGACACATGATTCACAGCAAGTCCAAAGAGCTTGACACCACAAGCATGTTTCACTAGTGCACAGATTAGTCATTGATCTGAGCCAGATGATACACATGAACATGCAAATGAATAAGAAATGTATAGATTTCTGGGTATAATCTGTATGTTTTCTGTCTTTTCCTGTTCCACATACACATCTGAAGAGTGGAGTAATAAAATGTTATCTGGAATTTATTCTAAAGTTAGTCTGTTCAAATGAAACACACTGTTACATAACCGGCTGATGTCTGCAGCTTATTTTTCCCCAGTTCATGCTGCACTCTGGTCATGGCTTTTTCCCTTCAACCCCTTATAAACACATGCACACCCACGCATGCCTTTGTGCTGATTTTTTTTTACCCCCCTTTAGAGCAGAGCGACAAAAACACTGCCCTCATTAAACAGGAAATGTTGGCCTTGCAGGCGATGCTCAATACCTTAGACTACAAGAGAAAGGTTAGTAAGATGTTTTGTAAGATGCTTTTTCTCCATCCTTTCTGCACTGAAGACTCAAACGTGTACACTTGCCTTTCTAAATTCTCTTCCCAGAAGGACAGACAAATAACTTAGTTTGCAATTTATACCTTTCAAAGTAAGCAAAAAGTATTAAAAGTAAATTTAATCTATTAACTGAGGTAAAAAAACCCTACCACTGAACAGACAAAAAACCCAACAACCCACTATTGGTACTTTGCTTTGTTCTGTAACCAAGAATTGCAGATATGATAAACACTCCCTGACCACTTCTTTGCTGACACAGAAAATGGTACTTTTAGGCAATTTGTTTGCATCCATGTGCCTGTTACAGCTATAAGCGAGCAAGAAAAAAAAAACAAACCCAGAGCACCGGATATGATACAAAAGCAAAGGAGGACATTTAACTGTGATAGTACTTGTAAATATCAATTTCTTGGAGGTGGTATGCCCACAAAGTATTCAATGATCTTCCTTCCCACCTCCAAAACCAGGACTTTTAGTGAGAAGGAGTCTGAAAAGATTGAAGATTAATTTCAAGCACAATAGGTGATTAATCCTGTCCCATCTAAATTAAAGAGACTACAGCTAAGGGGCTAAATATGGTTACTTTCAAAGTAATTGAAAGAAACTTAATCAGTGCCTTTATGACAATTGCTGAATGTTGTGGCTGTTCCCATGGTCAGTTGGTGAAATTATTCCTATTTTACAGGAAGTACTCAGTAAAATAGGGTGTGTCATTCATGAAATCGATATGCTTATGAGCAACATGCTGACTGAAGAGCTACTGGACTGGAAGAGGCGGCAGCAGATTGCCTGCATTGGGGGTCCTCTTCATGGTGGGCTTGATCAGCTCCAGAACTGGTAAACTTGCCTTGAGCTGGTGTTTCCACTGAAAACCACAGGAAGTCTGCTGCACATGAGATGATCTCTCCTTTAGATCAGTTACCTTGTCACAGCAGCAAATTCATTAGCAGCTAAGCAAGTAATAACAAAAAAACACAATTTGTTTTGGTGGACAACATCTGCTGTTCAGAATTACTGATGTTACAGTGAACTGCTAAGCCTGAGCCGTGTCAGTTGGTTGGTTTTGGCTTGGCAGTCCTTACAGGTAGCTGATGCATCTCCTCTTAGGAGTTTTGCTTGAGTAAGAACCATGCTGACTTAGTTTGTCACTAAGTCCCCCACTAAGGGGACTTTTGTCTAGACAGGACCTGGGTAGACCCTTTATGCTCTGACTCACTAGGCCCATAACTCCTCCACACTTCAAATACACACGCATTGAATGAGAGTAGTCTGTCAGTGGTAATTCCAGAGGTGACTGCAATTTATTTTTTTTAAAAGATACTGCAGTCATCAAATATTAATGTCCTGGTCATTTTTCTCCCATCAAACTTCTCTTCTGGAGAAGATGAAATAAAAAGTCAGAAGAAAAAAGGAAGGAAAGTACCTAAGACCTTTTTAGGTTAGAAGAAAAAGTAGCTTTTGCCTGTTTTGTGTTGATTTTTTCCACTGAAGCTCTTTTTCCCAATGAAGATGCTAAAAACAGCTAAAAGATGTGATTTTATATATGCATGGCCTATTATGCTCCTGGCAAGCATATCTGAATTTGATTTTTCATACTCATATTGTATCTGAGAAATGTATTTTCTCAGTCTATGTAACTGTTTTATTTTATATAAATATCATCCTTTTAAAGAGCATATTTTTATAACCATTAGACTGTAGGAAGGACATAAAATTGGCACAAGTCTCCTGGCTGTAAAATTCAAAATTCTGTGTATACTTCTTCTAAATTACTATAGACAGTGTTGCATTGCTGTTCATTATGCCTGTTGCACAAATATATATCTCTAAAAATAAAGCAGGAAATTTTGTCTGACCAATTTATATATTACTGTAAACAAAAATGAGTGGATATGGTTTGGATAAAGTTATAAAGCACCAATTGGTACTGATTCTCATTTCCCTAAGCAAGAACTTTGGTGGCCATTATGTTCTAATCGGCTGTTTACATGAAAGATTGCAATGTAATCTTTTATCTTGCTATAGCTTTACACTATTGGCAGAGAGTCTTTTCCAAGTCAGAAGGCAACTAGAAAAACTGGATGAGCTGTTGACCAGACTGACTTATGATGGGGACCCTATTCCAGTGCAAAGACCTCAGCTGCTGGAAAAAGTCAACTTTCTCCTCTACAATCTGTTCCGGAAGTGCGTAAGCCATTGCAAATGCACACCACTTCACCTCAACAACCCCAAATTTATTTGCAGTGATGAGAATGTATTTTTAAGGAGAAAATTAAAAAAAGAAAAAAGACAAAATTCTTATTTAATTTAATTGGTGCCAGGATCTGTGTATTTTCCTGATCTTATCTATGTTTCTGATAAAAGTCTCAGTCTTCCAGGCTTTTATTGAAACTTTAGGACTGTGGATTTTAATTTATTTTGATTTTTGATGTATTTCAAATATCTGTTTCTCTTGGGATCAATTCAAATGTAAGTTAGACCATTGGGTAATTCTGAGAACTGAGAGTTGGAATATACATCTCTCACTTCAGCACTTAGAGAAATAAGTCTCTAAGAGATATCAGTACTTTTTTTCTCCCCCTTGCCCCCCAGTGCAGCTTTTTCTAACAATCTGTTTGTTTCACTTCTTTTCACACAGTTCATTTGTGGTTGAAAGGCAGCCGTGCATGCCCACACATCCCCAGAGGCCAATGGTTCTTAAAACATTAATACAATTCACTGTTAAATTAAGGTAAGGAAAGGAATTCTAGTACAAATTCCTTCAATTCCTAGGGGAATCTAGAAAGCAAGCAGACCACCTTGTGATAGAGATCTTTTTGACTCCAAGGATATTTTCTGGGATGGCCATAAAAGGGCAACAGAATCTGCCATTAGTAGTAAGTGTGAAAGAGTAAATGAGTGTGAGGAAGAAAGGCAGATAGTGACCACAAGTCAGCACCTTCAGGGGCCTGAATGCATTGAATTATTATTTTAATGACTTTGCAGACTGAGTAGTAATGATTCACGTCATACAAGCCATTAGAATACTCAGAACTACTTTAGACCATAGAGAAGAGAAACATCTGCATTTTTTGGGGCGGGCTCTGGTGAATCAACGACCAGTTATTTCTCTTCCACTAGCTCCTTGCCTAACTTTGTGAAGACATTGAAGATTGGAGAGGAACTCCCATGTCAGTTCCACCTCTCAGCAAAAAAGAGTGCATGGAGGGTTGGCAGTGTGGAAAGGGCACATGAAGGAATGTACACATGCATCTGTGGTGCAGCCACAGATTATAGAAATCCACCTCTTATTTGTTACTTCTTTGTTCTCTCTCTAGCCATTCTCTCAAACACATCCTGACTTTTCTACATGCTTGCAAGGAGGGTAGAACACCTGCCACTGCAACAGTTCTGCTCCTCGTTCTGAGGACACAACACTGTAGATGATGATATAATCCTAGATACCTAATCTGTTTTCAGATTATTATAATTTCATATAGCATGGAGCTACTGGTCTCTTATATATTCTGGTGAAATGTTTATTCTATAAGTGTTCATTTTTACATTTTCTGTTTTGAAGGTTACTCATTAAATTACCAGAGCTGAACTACCAGATCAGAGTGAAAGCAACTATTGACAAGTAAGAAACTTTATAAAACAAAGATATTATCTGTCTTCCTACAGCAACAACACTTGTTTTTCAGTTGCTACCCTAACTGATTTAGAAGTTGGTTTACAAAGGCAACCAGAAAGCAAAACAAAGTTAAAATATCAGGGTAATGCTTTGCTTTTTTAAACGTGTAAGATTTCTATGACTGTTTATCGTTTTATTTTTAAAAAGCTACTATTAATATTTTCAAATTGGAGGCAAGAAGTCCATTTAAGATTTGTTTAATGACTTAGATAATATTAATTAATTTGGAATAGAAGCATCAGGCAAAACTTTTAAATCAAACTGTATAGTATTCATGGGATAGTTAGTTTTGAAATACCACTTATTTCTGTTTGCAACTCCAATGCAGCTGCTCCAAGTACTACATGCAGCTTGCGCTTAAAGAAGCTAGTACTGTAATTAGTAACTATGGCAGCTTACAGAATGTTATCCCTGCCTGAAATTAAGAGTGCTACATAAATTTGTCCTTTCTAAGGTTCTTGATCCTCTTTTGCATTCCCATTATTTCAAGTTAAGATTATAATTACCTGAGCAAAAAGCATCTCTGAGCCTGTCTGCACTACACTTGTGAAAGCAGGTTTAATGCTGCCTGCCTGAAGGATTTCTGTTTGAGCTGATGCATCTTCTCTCAGCAAGTTATATTATTCTGAGCAATACTCAGTACAAACAAGCTTGGTTTCATATAGATCAGGGCATGATAAAACACAGGGCTGCTGACTTGCTGTCAAGGTATGATTTCACAGTCAGCAAATACGATCCAGCTCCTCACCATCCCCAGCCACAGGTACCAGCCACCTCTCTTCTTCTGGCTCTTGTGCTTTGTCAGACCCCTAAAAAAACACCTTGACATATATGATGGACCAAAAGAAGGAAAACATCTTGTGGGAAGCCAGAACTGTTCCACTCCAAAGTTGTGCACTGACTGATTTGCTGCTGTGCACATATTGCTCCGAGTACAACACACCCTTGTGTTGGCCCAGAACACAGGCACACAGGGAGTGAGATAGTGCTGCAGATTCCAATGACAGGAAAAAAGCTAGGTATCACTTGCAGCAGGCCAGATGCAGAAGTCTAACTGGACAGTTCAAAGCTCAGTTCTTTATTTTTAAAAATGCAGTTATATTGACAATATAAATTAACTTTGATGAGGCAAAATCTACCTTCTCGAAATACATTCTCAGTACAAGTTAAGACTTACACATTTACTAATGCACAATGTTTCCTTCCCTCCCTTCCTCCCCCTCCTCCCGTCTTCTATTTCAGGAATGTTTCAACAGTAAGGTAAGAAAAAACATCCATAATTTTAAAACATTCCAAAACAATATTATTTGAGTACTTAAGTTTAATATCCTCCATAGTAATCGTAGATTTGTTCTGTGTGGAACACACGTGAAAGCAATGAACATGGATGAATCTGCCAGCGGAAGCCTGTCAGTAGAGTTTCGACATTTGGTAAGGTTGACTGCCTCCCTCCTATCGTGTAGCTCTGGTAAATAAATCAATGATTCTCAAAAAAAATATTTAGGGAGAACTGTATTACTGTCAAGTCTATGCTTGGTTTCTATTTCTTTATACATAAGTTTTCTCTTAGGACATCTTTATCCTGTTCCATAATTTATCCAGTACATAAGACTATGTATTTTCACAGAAATTACAAAGCTAATCCAAATTAATGCCACTAAAGAGTAATCATGCTGAATTACACAGTTCCTCAGAGATGGACTTTTATTTTAAGCATAGAAATAAACAGAACAAGAAAACCAAAACCACACCACCATTGTCTAAGTGAAATGCATACTTAAATGCTTTAAATCTGAGTAATTGTCTTTTGAGACACTACAGCACTGCTTCTGTAACTTCTCTGCTACTCTGGTGGGTCAAGCTTTCTGACTAGACTCCTTATCTATGGACTTTTTCTTGTTTTAACCGCAGATGCAGTGTATCAATGTAATTTTGCAAAAGGGGATGGAAAATGATGGCCTTTAGTACTTATATACATTATATACTTTGCAAGCAGGCTAATTACCAGTTTGTTACATTAACTTAGTTTCTTAAAAAAAACCCCTTTCAAACGATCAAAAAATTATTGACTAAATAGATTTTCCACATTGTAGTGTCATAGTTCATTTCTGCATATTTGTATATTGCAAATAAAACCTTACTTTACCAAGACAGCACAATTACAAATTATGTTCTTTGTATCTGCTCCTGTCTGTAGTTTCTTTGTCATATAAATACTATTTTGCTTTATACAGCAACCCAAAGAAATGAAATCAAGTTCTGGAAGCAAAGGAAATGAGGTTTGTGTATTGATTTTACGTTATTTTTGATTACTCTCATAAGTTCTTCAGACTGGATTTTTTATAAATCAAAGAGCAACCATATGCTGATAGAATTTGAAATTATCCTTATAAGTATGTAATTATGTATTATATAATTATCCTTATAAGTATAGGACCCAATTGTAATATCACACTATAATGAGAAATTTTCAGAACTAATCACAGAAATTTTAATTTCATACCTTCAATTTGTGTAATAAAAGGCTTATAAGTAATAATCTGAATGTATACATTCCTCTTTAAGACCATCTTTTTTGGTCATATATATTTTGAAATAATAAACCTTTTGGGTCTTCTGTTGAAACAGTTTTTTCTAGAGGAATGGTTCTTTATATTATGCTGGCCAAGTTTACAGCTGAGATAAGAGTATAATTGCACTTGCATCTGAGATGTTTTCTTCCCTCAACCAGGACCAAAACTGCACTTAGTTTACCAATATTCATCTGAATCCTGTTGCATGTTCCCCTCTTGTGGTGACACTGTACTATAACATATTAGCTCTAACAATCGAGCAGGTACTCTGCGGTACCCAGCTTTCAGAGACATACACATAGGATGAGAATGTACTGCAAGTGCTTGCTTCCTAGCAGAGGAGCCAAATACCCATACATTATTGCTTTGAAGAGAATAGACAACAGAACATTGGTTCTAATTCACACCTAGAACCCCATGTTCCTGGCTCACCTGTACTGTACAGCTCTCCTTCCTTTCTTCTGTTACCTCCAGCACCACTCACATTTAATCACAGAATGGTTAGAGTTAGAAGGGTCCTTAAATGTCATCCCTATGCCTCAGTCATGTGCAGGGACACCACCCACCAGACCAGGCTGCTTGAAGCCCTAACAAGCCTGCCCTTGAACACTTCCAGGGATGCAGCATTCACAGCTTCCCTGGACAACCTGTTCCTTTGTCTCACTACCCTCACATTAGATAATTTCTTCCTAATATCTAATTTTAATTTTACCTCTTTCAGTTTGAAAACATTACCCCAGTTCTACTGCTATAATCCCTGATGAAAAAGTCTTGTTTTTCCTGTAGCCCCTTCAGATACTGGAAGGCTGCTATAAGGTCTTCCCAGAGCCTTATTTTCTTCAAGCTGAACAACCTCAGCCTGTCCTCATAGGATTGCTGCTCCAGCCCTCTGATCATCTTCACAGTCCTCCTCAGGACACACTCAAACAGATATATGTCCTTCTTATGTTCACCTGCAACACTGTTGTTCGTTTGCAACTCTGGGTAACCTGAGCTGGATGAGGTCTCACAACAGCAGATACTGAGCCATCATTGCTTCCTCCCCTGCTCAGCTTCTCACCATCTGCAGAGTTATATCCCACATCCTTATTCCTAGCTTTGCCTATATACAAATTGTGATTCCCCTGAGAGTTCTGTCTCTCCCAGACAAAATCAGAATCACGGGCATGAAAGTTATTGCCTTCATTCATTTACTTTCTGTATCATGGCCAGAACTACCCCAGCAGGGTAGAAGGTAGGATGTTCTCATCCAGCAACAAGAGGTTGAAGGCAAGGAAGGTGAAGGCACAAGTGCACACAGACTAAAGGGTGGCCATGGACCATCAATGTAAATTTGGCATTGCTGTTTAACTGCCAATAATACAGTCCCTAACAGAACTACCAGAGCAATTGGTGTCTCCCAAGGTAACAAGTCAAAAGATCAATGTCACCTACTAACCTAAGAAGTGAAACAATCTATTCTAGTTTAAAGTATGTCCCCACCAGTGTAAGTTTTTTGCACAGTAGAAACACTGAGGGCAAAGCAAATAAGCAAGTTTCGAAAAAACTTAAAAGTCACTCATGTCACAGCCCAAAGTGGTGTAGTCATGCACACAAAAGTCATTGCAAATAGCCTAAGTACAAAGCAAAGGGAGAATTTTAATCTGAAATGTAAAGTAGAAGATATTTGTGCATACATCACACAAAGTTTCTGAACAACATAACTTAGAACCTGATTAGCAAGACTTGAGCCTCTCCTCCCAATTATTTGGTCCTTACAAATCACTTGTGTCAAGTGTCAAGTGTCAAGGCAAAAATGTATGTGTAAAAATGTTGGTGTACTACTTTTGGTAGCATTTCACTCTCACTTTCACATTTTGTGCCTTATAACTATATGAAACATAGGGCCATGGAGAATTAGGACAGCTGAATTGCAGTCTGTGAAGTCATTATTAGTGTGAACAAGTTTTGCTGTTGTTTACTAAGAGCAACTATAATAATTTTAAATCTTAGTTTGTTATAAGATGCTTAGTAAGCTGAGAATGTTGTTGTTAAGTATTATTTGCGTTGTAAAATGAAGTAGAAGTTTTCCGTATGTGACATTTGTCCTTTTATGTGCATCTGCCCTCTTGCCTGCATGATTTTCCCCAGAGAAAAATTTAATTTCTGTAAAATCATCGCAGAGGGAGGGGGAGAGTTTCACGAGTTCTTTTCAACTTTGTTTCAGCAATACATACTGAGCCAGATTTATTCTACCTGTATTAAAACATTTAAGTTTATTTGATGGATGAATATTTAATGCAAAAGCCATCAGTTCTAAGCTGTATTTTCCCTTTGCAAGGCAGATTTATTATTCAGATACCCGAGGATCTCCTCTAGTCTTAGTCCCTCATTCGTCCGATATCTCTTGTAATGGGCTGTCTGTCCTGGAGGAGGTGCTCTATAGGAAAGATAAGGCCATGAGGCAATTTGTCATGTAATGACTGAAGGCAGTATTTCAGTACACAAAAGCATTTTTACTTGGGATTTTTGATTTTGCTTTTTTTTAACATGTCTGGAAAAAAAAATTGGGAGATAAAAACAACAGCCAAAAAAAAACCCAACAAAAAAACCCAAAACCAAACAGAAAAACAGAATCCCAGGAAAAGGACAAACAGATTTCAATACTTTGACTTCTGGGGATGGAAATGTATTTTGAAAGATCTGTTCAGCATGAGTAGAGATTGGTATCTTTACAGATCTAGGTCAGTTTGTAATCAAGACAAAATGCTTGTACTACAAACTCCCATTAACTATGACAATCAGACGTTTTTCTGGTTTTTTCCATTCAAGAAAAGGTTGCTTTTTAAAAATACTTTGGATTAATTATTTAGGTCCCTACTCCTTCAACTATTACCATCTAAGTATACTTGAAATAAACCTGTGATCCCCAATGAAATCTATTATAACTGTCATTAAAACTCTCACTTTTTGTTTTGTTCCAAGTTTGCCTCTCCTTGAAGTTCAGCATCTGTGTTTAAATTTAAATTGTCAGTCAGTAAAAAAAAATAGGAAAAACTTGGGACAATCTTTATCAGACACAAAAAATAACCTGTTAACTTTTTGCATGTAAATCTGTGTCTTAAAGCATCATTTCAGAAAAACTTAAAAGCAAAAGTTGAAAAGTTTAAAAGTATTGCTTTTACACTGTCAAGTAGTTCACCAGACTTCTAGACTAACTTTATGTCAGATTTTAACAGATTTCCTTCACTGCCATCTTTTCCTGTTCTGCTTATATATTTAATATGTGTTTTCTTTCAAAGCTGTGTAATCTCAGCAGTCAGATCACTATAACAGTGTCAACTGTGTATTCAGAGTTTTATAACCTTCCTACTCCCTCAGGGCCCTCACATGGTGACCGAAGAACTCCACTCCATCAGCTTTGAAACACAGGTCTGCCTTTATGGATTGACTATAAATTTGGAAGTGAGTATTCTAGCCAAATTTTCTAGTGCAAGAATAAAAGGCATTTTCCAGCAGTTTATAGAACAGCAATCATGTTGAGCCAGACCATAGTATCACCTATCCTACATGGTTACTATGGTTACTTCAGCAGTAATCATAAGCAGTTACAAGATTTCCAGGACTTTTAGACAGAACCATGTGGTTTGGGCAAGAGAAGGCTAAGAAAACAAAGCATAATGCAGCATTAACACTTTCCTCAGTCGCACTTACCTACTATATTCATTCTTTTCACCAGACCAGCTCTTTGCCTGTAGTGATGATTTCCAATGTGAGCCAATTACCCAATGCGTGGGCTTCTATTATTTGGTATAACCTGTCAACCAATGATCCTCAGGTATGTCTTTAGTATGCAAGTACTTCTGTTGATACCAAATACATTAATTGATAAAAGGTTGTGTTTCCCTCTTAAACTGGCCTTATTTTCTTCACACACACTGTTGTCAACACCATACTTCAATGTTGTTCACTTAATCTTTTGTACCCTGCCCAGATACAAAACTATATGCATGCTCAGTTTCCTTTCCGTGTGCTAAAATAATAGTTTTTAACTTCAGGAAATAAAATAGCCCTTCTCCGCAATTTTTCTAGTTTGTCTTTTTGGGATGTGTCTGACCAAATCTGCATATGGCACAAAATACTACTGGTACAATTCAGAACTGTCAGAGTAGGTGAAAAGATGGGTCTGCAATATGCAAACAGTGGCTCCACCTGTGAGCAGAAGCAGAATCACTCTTTCTCAAGCTCCAGCTGGCTCAGCACATGTTTTAGATTTAGTCACTGTTCCTGTATTTGCGGACAGTACAATGGGGCTGTTGATAGCTCTCAGGCTTTCAGTTAGAGATTAGTGGCAGTCACATAGATGTTCAGAGGAGAGAAGAGCACAATGATTTACCATGGAATGTGCCTAAGAATGACAGCAGGCCAGCTGACTACATCGTCATTTTGTGATATTCCTATGAGTCTTCTGCACAGACTTCAGTATGTTCATCACATGTACAGTCCAGAAAACAAAAGAAAAACTAAGATGGGCCAAACAATTCAACAACATATGGCTATAAGAGTATGTAATAGTTTGGGATTTCCATGATTCACATGTTACAGTGAGAGTATCTATGTTTATTGGATAAGATTTAAGCATATATTCACTGTCTTAACATATGATACTGTGAGAAGCACAGCAAGATATTTTATCAGCCAAGATGCACAGAGACTCTTTCTATGAGTCCCCATACCTCTTCCCTCCCCTCCAACTCTGCCCAGGTACCCAATTAGACCTTGCTGGGTGGCTGCAGGTGGGAGGGCCAGCACTCATATGTCCCATAGACACATAATTTTTAACACTTCTGGATTCTGCTTGAGTACTGGCAGTCTTTTACATCCTGTAGTGTATTTTGTGGTTGTTAGCTGTCTCAACAAAGCACTAATTCTGTTGCAGAATTTGTCTTTCTTCAGCAATCCCCCTGCTGCCACTTTAAGTCAGCTCTTAGAAGTACTGAGCTGGCAATTTTCATCATATGTTGGTCGTGGACTCAATTCAGAGCAGCTCAACATGCTGGCAGAGAAACTTATGGGTAAGATTATAGAAATACACATATTTTATCGATTATTTTATTTTTGAGCACTTGTTGCAGTAACAACTTCAAGCACTTTAACCTCCATTTCCAGAGCTGAAGTAAAAAATGCCACAATGGCTTTTTTTTTTTCCCTTTGAATAAAAGCATGTGTCAGCTTATTCTCACCACAGGTTGAAAGGTGCCAGTCTAAATCATCAAGTATTATAAGAAAGACAATGCATTATCAGGTGCTTCAAAAGTGTTCAGAAGAATTTATCTACATTCACTTTGTATGCCACTCTCCAGGTTTGGACGTACAGTACTCCTCCTACAACTGTACAGATATCAAGCTATTGCAAAAGTTCAGAAAAATAGACTTACATTGGTTTGTTCTGTTTTTGTTGTTTTTCTTTTCCTCTCAGGGCAACAAGTCAGTTATAATGATTATCAGCTATCTTGGGCAAAGTTCTGTAAGGTACAGTTCAAAAGTAAAATAAGTTTCTTCCTTCTTTTCATACCCATGTGCATGACTCTGATTTTACTGATAAGATACCCACTTGACAAATAGGACAATATTGTTTTTCAGAAGCTTAAAGCTTGGGCTAAGAGAGCTACTTAGTTACATTGCTACAGAGATGAGAAACTGTCTTTATAGTGTGGCCTATATATTTCTGTATAAGATAAATAGATTGTGCTATCAAAGCATGCAATACATTTTTCATAAAGTAATTTTTTTCATATGTTCAGTTACAACTTAAAATATTTCAAGTCAGTTGACATATTCAGTGATTTTTATGAGAAACAGAAAAGTTACTGAGAAAGTTATTGCTTTATTCACACTAGCTACATTATTTAAACACATACAGGACCTTGGAAAGAAATTGAACTTTCTTACCATAATTTCTCTCAAAATGTAATTTTGTAGCCAGAAAGAAAGAATATCCATGGGCTGGGGATTTTTTGCTTGAAAAGTGAGGCACCTTATCTTAAAAATCAATTGGTTTTATGTCAGGCTGAGAGAGACATTATTCAAAACAGCAGTTCAGATTTGTCATTCTCACTTGGATAAACTAGGTTATTCTTAAGAAACTGAGATGATAATGTCGTGGATGTTGGGCAACAACTATCTCACAATTCTCTTCTCTTATGTGTTATTTTTGTTTGTGTTTTGTGTTGTGGTGGTGCTTTGTTTTTAACCATTAGGAACATTTGCCTGGAAAGTCTTTTACCTTTTGGGTTTGGCTTGAAGCTATCCTGGACTTAATTAAAAAACATATTCTTCCTCTATGGATTGATGGGTGAGCAACAAGGAAATAGCCATGTATCTCTCTGCTTTGTCCTTTTTCTTTACTAATCTCAGTTTCAGCTACATAGAAGAAAAACTGCTAAGAGTTTAATACTTCTGTCTTCTTCCCATTTATAACTGCTTGAAATTTTTGCCAAAAGGGAACACTATTGCATCTCCTAGAAATTGAGGTTTAGATCTGTTTATCAGTTCTGTCAATGTACAGGCAAGCACTTTGATAAGTTTCATTATGCTTCATAGTAATTTGAGATCAAGGACTTACCCATGTGTAACTCATGTCAAGCTTTTGTTATAGTTTCAAAACCTTATAGAGCTTTTGTAACCAGACTTTGAACATCTATGTAAAGTTTGGCAAGGTGCATTGCACAGATGGAAGTCTGTATTTTTTTCCAAAAGCAAACTTATGATTTCCTGTTTCAGGTACATAATGGGATTTGTAAGCAAAGAGAAGGAACGAATTTTGCTCAAAGACAAGACACCAGGAACATTTTTATTAAGGTTTAGTGAAAGCAACCTGGGTGGAATTACCTTTACTTGGGTCGATCAGTTAGAGAATGGTAAGCATAATTTAAAAATATATGACATAAACCTTATACTATGCAATACCCCTGTAATACAGGAGCCACGATTTCTTTGATTTAGAAGTAAATTTCATGTGTATCATATCTTAGAATGGTTTTGGGTAAGATACAGGCATCATATTTACTGAAGCACAAATCAGAACTCAAAAGTCTCAGTTCTTTGTTTTAACAAACATACCTGCTTACTGCAGGCTTTAAATTTGTTTCAATGCATGCAGAAAGTATAACTTAAAGATACTAACTTTGGTACAAACAGATAAAATCCACACCAGTGTAAACTTCCAGAGAAAGGCACAAATATGTTCCTGCAGATGCTGATCTACCAGTTACCACCGGCTGCCATGCCTTTGTATTTTTACAGGAGATGTAACATTTCATTCAGTGGAACCCTATAACAAAGGTCGCTTATCTGCCCTGCCTTTTGCTGACATCCTACGTGATTACAAAGTTATTATGGCAGACAACGTTCCTGAAAACCCTCTGAAGTATCTCTATCCAGACATTCCCAAAGATAAGGCCTTTGGCAAACACTACAGCTGTCAGCCAAATGAAGGTTGGTCTCCATCCCCTATTTACCTTTTCAGCAAAGCAGCAACAAACTCAAAAGTCAATCTGAGTAATGGGGGAGGCAAAGTGAGGGAGGAAGTGGAAGAGTCAAGATTTAGATACCTAATTTAATCAAGAGTTCAAGAGAACTGTTTTAATGCTTGTCTGTCATTCAGAGAGCTTAATTCTGTAAATAACTGATTTATGAGAAAATTCAATGACTGAAAAGTCATCCTGCTAATTGGCTTCATAATTACATTACATTGTAACGTGCTGTTTCTTTTAGTATGAGAAAACTGAGTATTTTCCAAACAGCTTTATTCCATCAGCATAAGCCCTGGCAACAGCACTGGAAAATATACACAGGCTAGACAAGAACAGTTCCAAACACATTCAGGCCCAGCTCTTTCTTGTCCAAGTTACAAGACAGGCTGCTTTTAGATCAAACTTGCTCCATCTTAAAAAAGCCCTCAAAGCTCTGATTTTGTTAAGAGATAATGCATACTTTTATGGGCTTTCAGTATAAAAGGTTACAGTTCCATTTAAGTTAAAACTCCTACATTGCTAAAAAATATTTGGAGGTTACAAATGGTTTTCTTCTTCATTTTACTTCAATGTGCCAATCCTCTAGCAATTATGTATATGCTTAATTTTATGAAAAAAAATGTTATGTTGCATCTGTAGAGGTAGAGCTCCCACAGGCACAGAGCTGAAATGTAAAAGCTCAGAAGTACCAACCTTGTAGAGTTACAGTATTTCGTTTGAAGCTCTAATGAGATTTCTTGCCTCAGTTGCTGCATAATATTCTGAAATAATGATTCCTATTAAGGGAGCACAGTCAGTTATGTGGCTGAGACCTAACTTCGATAACTAACTCAGGAATGCCCCTCATTTTGATGGCTGCATATTTAAGCATAATCAGGGACATTTCTTTTTAAATATATTATGGTTTGCTGCAATTAAAGCAGATAATCCATTTCAAATAAATTATAAAATTACTGGTCAATGTTTAATTTCTCTCATATTGATTTTTAGTCTCAAAGCCCTCAGATGGAGGAGGCAAGGGCTATGTTCCTTCTGTATTTATCCCAGTCTCCAAAATGTAAGTATCCTTACAGATGTATTACACTTCAAGTGTTACTTTTATCAAATTCACATACTGTTTCAAAGTTTTTCCCTGCTTTCCTTACTCTGTCCTAATAGTTTGGGAAAGCAAGGCATTGCATGTTTTTATTTGACCAAAGATAGTTAAGAGAAGAAAGAACTTCACTTCTGCAATGCTCTTCTCATCCTTGTGGAAAAATATTTGTAAAAATCGAATGCGAACTTTATGACCCTCTGCTATATTTATCTTCCATTATCTCTTTTTTCCCTCCAGCAGTTGATATTACAAAGTCAGGTTCATCATCTCTTCCTCTGGTCCTATCTCCTGCATTTTTAAACATATACCAGTTTGTTGTCATGTGCTTACAGGGCCACCTGTAATTATGAGTATAGGCTTAACTAACTTAATAAGCATCATCATACTCCATTGGTATCCATAAAGTTAATGGGATTTAAGCTGCTTTTAAGACTATTTTTATGTTTTGGGGTGTTTTTTTATTTTGTTTTCAAGATTAAATGATTCCTCAGAGCCACATTCTCCATCGGATCTTCTTCCAATGTCTCCAAGTGTTTATGCTGTGCTGAGAGAACACCTGAGTCCCACAGTGATTGAAACTGCCGTATGTTGCATACTTTTCCATTTATGTTAATGCTGAGCAAATGGGACATACATAACACATATGCTGGTTATAAAAAGATTGCTTGCACAGTTATGAAGAAAATTAGACCTCTTTCCTCACTTGCTGTATTACATTCTGAGACTATGATGCATATCTTTGCTACCATAAAAGGGACAAGACGCTGCAAGTATACTTAGAAGAAATGAGTTACACGAAACGATCTGACATGCTGGCCATTAAGCCACGAATGTCATAATTCAATATTTCAGACTTCTTGCACAAACAAAAGCTCTACATTGACAAAGACATCATGGTCACACTTATTCTGTGGATAGCACAAAGGATTTTACTTGGACAGGAAAACTGCATGAGAACATAAAAAGTTCTGAATAAGAAAACTTTCACAACTTGCACATTTCTACACAGAGTACCACAGTGAGAAATTAAAAGTCAACTAAAACACTTAGGAAATAAAACTAATATTCTCCAAGTATACAGAAAGATTAAGAAAACACCATCTCACTGACCTATTAAATTAAAAATATTTTATTATTTTAGTTACTGATTAGAAATTGTGTTCTAAATCATAAATTGGAGTTGGAAGGGACATTCAAAGGCCATCTAGTCCAACCCCCTGCACTGACCAAGGACATGGTGCACTAGATCAGGTTGCTCAGACCTTGAATGTCTCCAGGGATGGGGCCTCCACCACCTCTTTGGGCAGCATGTTCCAGTACCTCACCACGCTCATGGGGAAGAACTTTTTCCTGAAATCAAACCAAACCTTCCCTGCTCTAGTTTAAAACCAGTGACTCCCCCCATTGTGGCTTAGAGTGCTTACTTTAAGCACTGATTCATACCCTCTGGGGATTCACCCAGATTTCACCCAGACTTCTATCAGGAAACACAGCTGTGGTTTAGATTTAAAAGAAAACTTCCTTTTTAAATACTAGCTCTTTCTCCATATTCAATGATTTAGGATTTTAAAATGGTTATGAATTTTAAAATGTCAATTCCCTTTCAAATGCCTTTCTGTACACACTCCCTCCACCTCAAACCAGAATAAAACTGAAACAGAACACTGAGCATGAATGACTGGAAGCACAGTTAAAATTATACATACAAATAGAGGAGTTCTTTAATATATACTCCTCCTTCCTTTTTCCATTCTATTTACCTTGCTAAAATAAAATGAAGAAAATAGGGAAGTTTTGTCTTTAGCATTGCAAATTCATACAGCAGTCCACCCTAGTGAATAGCTGGCTAAGTTCAGAAAACAATCTGCATTACATTAAAGCAACACTTTTCTCCGTGACATACCAATAGAAGTACTATGTGAGATGCAGCAAAAGAGTGAAATCTGCAGCAAGACAAAACATCCAACAACAAAATAATTCAGTTCTATGTATAAAAGGCTTTCTATGTATAAAAAGGCTTTCTGCAGCCTTGCTGAATTCCCTTCTATTTCCCCACTCTCCGAATTTCTCATCAAGAAAACAAAACTCCCATGTGAACCCTGCTTTACATACTCATAGGCTGCAGAAAGAGTTCATATAAAAATATATATAATTTTTACTGCAAGTGGTTCCCACAGAGTTTTCTAATGAGCACTCCTATATTTTGTGAAGAACTAGAAACAGGATTCTCTGACCCCTACTAGTTTGTTACAGCTGTCAAAGTGACTTACAGTGGCCTTAAGCCAGAGCTTTCAGCTGCAGTTATTTCTAAATGAACAGCAGGAACTTCCATATAACTAATCTTTTCCTTTTTTTCTTCTAGCTGAGTTCTCCCTATTCAACTGACTGAAGTTCACATACTGGAAAAAAATAGCAATTTTGTGAATGCTGGATGGGTTAAAGGCATGGTGAATGTTGGTTTTTTGATGTTTGTAAGTCACCATTTCCTGGAAACTACTATGATGATATTCTTAGGCCACTTTCTGTTATCAACACCACGTAAACCATTACACTTCTCCTAGGAATTACAAATAGCTTCTTGCAAGTCAAAATTGCTGTCCCCACTATAGAGGGACAAATCCTTTCTGGCTTGGGGGTGGGGTCCAGCAGGGATAAACTTCACTCGCATAGTGAATGTTCATAGAATTCCCATAAATATGAAAGTACAAGAAAAAAATATAGCTTAACCAAAACAGCACAGACTGATAGCTAAAGATATTCATGTGTTTGGGGAAATTATGATTTATTATGTTAAATAGTTTCTGTTTAATCATCTCATATACCATTTGTTTAGCTTCTGTTTTAAAGCAAAGATTCTTCTTGTGTTCAAATGTGCCCTAAGCATCCAGAGTTTGATTTCCAAAGGTGGACTTCAGCATAAATTTTTATGCTTATCTTCAGCATAATTTTTTATCTGTCACCACAGCAGATGTGGAAGGCAAGGCTGGGAAAAGAAAGGCTCCACAAAGGAAAACGTGTGGTGTCAAAAAGGCTGTCGCCATTTTGACACCAGAAGAGAGGGTTAGTAAAACTTAACCCTCTCACTTAATAGTTGCAGGAGTAAACTTGTTTGTTCATGAAGAATTCAGAAACTACAGCAAGTGTTATAAGAAAATCTACAGAGAAAAAAATCCTGATTTGTCTGACAGAGCTTGAACAATATCTGTTAAACATGGACTGGAAAGAATAGTTTTAAAACAGTTACTGAAGAACTGCAGCATTTGCTCACCACTGAGCAACTTGTGCTACATGACTGAACATTACATGCTTGTCAGAGAACTGTTTAATAAGAAAAATCACTTTTTTATATAAATGGTAAATTGCATTTTTTTACAATGCATTTTCATTCAGGCATTGCTTAATACTGGGTTTGGGTTGTTTGGTTTTGGTTTTTTCCCCCATGTTTTACAGCTAACATAAACCTCTGCTAAGAGAATAATAAACAACCAGTGTTCTCTTTGTGTTTCATGTGTGCAGGCTCATTCTAGATTGAAGTCTTGTCTACAGAATACATGGTTAAAGCATACAAAGTTCTTGAAATACATACCAAGACTTGAGCATTTGCACCTTATATTCTTCTGGAGTAGGTACAAATTAGTTGCTTGGTATGAAAACATAACCTCTTTGAGAGGTTGGTAAGACCTGGATTACTTTCATTTCCACTTTTTTACTCATGCTTCTCACCCATACTTACTGACTCTAGTTACAACTAAGTGGAAACAGAGTAATGAGACATTTCTGTGACAAATGAAATGTAGATTTTAAACAAATGCACATTTAGTCATTCATCTTAGTGGTTTAAAGCAAGCTAAAGATAAGACATCATTTTCTCTTCAAAAGCATCATGTAAGTAATTTCCCAAAACAGTTAGAGTGACTGCATATATAGTTTGGTAACATCTGTAATTTATATGACCATCATGAATGAAAAAGATTTTAGTTTAATGCTGGTTATGGAGACTTTTGTGGAATTTTTTCAAGGTATGACACGAGTCTTTTCTTCACGAGCTGCACGAGCTGCAGATATGTACACAGAT
>VZTY01001680.1:4381-34235 GCA_013400935.1 Turnix velox
TTGGTGGCCCTGCTAGGCAGGGGGGTTGGAACTACATGATCCTTGAGGTCCCTTCCAACCCGGGTCATTCTGTGATTCTGTGATTCTGTGATCTGTGCTGCTTAATTTTTAGATTTTAGTTGAAAACAATTCTGTCAGTTTTCAACCTTTAAAAATAAAATGATTGATCATATTTATTGAGTTATGGTTTTATGGAGTCATAGAATAGTTTGGGTTGGAAGGGACCTTAAGGATCATCTAGTTCCAACCCCCATGCCATATACAGGGAGACTTCCCCTAGATCAGGCTGCTCAGTGCCTTGTCCAGCCTGGCCATCTACAACCTCTTTAGGGCAACATGTCTCAGTTTTTCACCACTCTCACCATAAAGAATTTCTTTCTTACATGTAGCCTGAATCTACCCTCTTCCAATTTAGCATAATCCGCAATACCTTGATTTCTGGAGCAAAAGATGTAACCACTGTGTATTCTGTGAAAAATCAGAAATTCCTTGGGACTGGATCTTCTGCAGATAAAATGATTTGTGTGCATAATGTATGAAGCATTGCATTGTGGTGATATTTTTGGTGTCCGGCAATGTTGTAAGTCAAGCAAGCCTAAAATAAGTGAAGTTAATGCAGAATTAAATAATAATAATTTTAAACTACAGGTTTTGTGTCTTGCCTATCTAAATGTTCACAAGATATTATTTTAGTATACACTTCTAAAAAGCTGTAATTTTCAATTTTTAGCAAACTACTTCTTTTTCTGTAATTATATTTTCTATCTATAAAATTCAGATATAAATACATATTTTCTTCAAAATTGCATTTCTGAAAATATTTGTCAGAACTGAGTTTTCATCTCATCATTTCTGCAGCAGCACTTCTTCTGTCTTATGTAGTAAAGACATAAATTTTTCGTTGTATTCTCATAGCCGATATAGCATGATCATTTCATATCTTTGCTCTTTATGCAAAGGTAACTACTATGAATATGTATTAAAATTTACATTTACTATCTCAAAGTCTTCTGTAAGGAAGTAGGTTGGTATTTCAGAGTATTGCTGTAACATAAAGCAGAATTATTAGGCTTATTTTATAGCTGGAAAAATGGGACTCAAAGATTGCCGAGATGAATCTGATAAGGTTGAATCACCATCATAACTGCCATACACTAGATTGCTTAAACTGAGACTTCGAAGTAGTGAGGCATACTTTTCTTCAGCAATACTAAAATGTACAGCCTTCAAATACTCATTAAATAACTCAAAGACTTCAGTAAACAATATACTTTGGTAATTTGCTCCAGAAATTGTTAAATGCATAGTAGCTTTTTGAGCTTTTTTGTGAACAGCTGAGATACAGATAGATCAATGTAAGTTTTCCATTGTGGATTTAGTATTTAATTACTGTCTTCTGGAGTTTCACTGTGTTGATTAGAATGTGTTGTAGATTATAATTATGCTGATTTAATAATTTGAACACTCAAAACAGATTTTTAAATGGATAGTCCTAGACTTTTATTTCTCAAAGTATTTAATGTCTGCTTATATTATGTCCTTTGGTCTTTGTAAATGCTAAATTTAGATTCCTACCTCTAAATAAAACCCTACCCTTTTTTCATAGGAGGAAGAACTAAGGAAAAGTGGAGAAGCCAAATATGCACACTTGAGTGATGAACTTCACGTATTAATTGAAGTGTTTGCTCCTCCTGGGGAAGCATATTCTCGTATGAGTCATGCCTTGGAAGAAATAAAAAAATTCCTCGTTCCAGTAAGTGGCTTATAGCATTTTTCTGTAATAGGTTATGGTTTTGCTGCATTGAATTTGTGCTTTCTTCAAGTACCTTTAGCTAAGAAAAAAAATGAACCTTCATCCTTCTATTCCAAACAGGCTATTAATTGTTACAGGTGATTGTCAGATATATTGTACATTTTTTTTAATGGCCATTTGTCTTAGTTTTTGCCTTTCTTTCTTGACTTTTGGAGGGAAGAGCAAATGACGTTTTTTTCTAGCTGCAGACATTGCTCATTGGCATGAGAGTACGTTTTCTAGTTTTTTCACAGCTCAAAGACAAAAACATTTTTGTGTATAACAACTTACCTGAATATCTTGCTAATGAAGTTCCTAAGTTTCCTGTGGAAATTTCTTGTATGAGCAAAACATTCCTCAGACAGTTCAGGCAGCTTGTCATGACTCAGACCACAGTTTAGCAATTCTGCATCAGCTATGAGAGCACAGAAACATATTCTAAAGTGGGACATTTTTCTGTTTGATTTGTATTGTAATACTATACTGTATCACTTTCTGAAATATTTATTTTTTTGTCTATTGATTTTCCACTAAACTCTGAAATTTATTTTCCCCATGTTTAGGCAGCATTCCATTATATTTTCATACTTTAAAATCATCTTAGAATTCAAGCATATGCATGCTAAATACTAAATAATGGTTGCTTTAAGTAGTACTAGAATTATATGAGTTATCTGAGGTCTCTCCTGAAACTGCTTAGCACTGTAAGAATGTTCACAACTTGCAGTCCTTTAAAAAAATACTAAGTGAGTTTCTTCCCCTTTTTGATAAAATAGTGAAATGCTTTGTTTTTTCATATGTCTTTATAAAAATGGAAGGATTCAATAAGTGCTTTTTAATTATAAGTAATACAAAGCCAAGATGAGTGTTGTTCACCTGAAGCATACGTGTAATTGCACAGCAGGACTTAAATGTGTTTGGTGAGTGGAAAGGAGAATATGTTGTAAGTATGTTCAGATTTTTTAAAGCAACTGAGGACTTTTGAACTACAAAGTAAGTAACTTAAAATTGTTAAAAATAAACAGCTTGGTGTTTGTTTTAAATAATAAAATTTATTGGCACTGAGTTTGTTAAAAAAAATGCAAGCTGACTCTTACTGATTCTCCCTTTTCATCCTAGTATTATTCTTCCAGTTTGGGAACACTAGTAAAAAATGCTATTTTAAATTCTGGGAAGTAACAATAAGACAATAATGTATTATTTTAATAATTTGTGACTGTGTTGAACATAGTACACAAGGGACAAGTGAGGTCAATTTTGTAATGCTGGCTGATAACATGGAATGACATTTGGCTGTAAGTTAATGGTGAACATCAACCCAGTTGCAAGACTGAAAGAAAATTTATATTTAAATAACATGTTCCTGAGAAGTCTGGAGTGTTGTTTCCTGTAATGGTAGGTGATCTGATTACAGAGATTGCCATACTCTGTCCTTTGGATTCTCTGTCATATTTTCAGTCATTCGTGTATTTGCCAAACTTTAGTTTGTGTCTATAAGAGGTCCCTGTTTAAAGTTATCTCTGTTCATCTTTTCATTTCGAAAGAGAGCTCCTGCATTAAAGCATGATGCAGTGATGAGGGTACCTGTTCCTATCCCCCTGTGAATTTTTAACATCCATTTTATATTCTGTCCAGCTGGAGAAATCTGTTCTGGGTGGAAAGGGAAGGAGAGAGAGAGACTGGTGTTAAAATTTGTGGAATGTTGCTGTTGTAAATATTCAGCATATGCACAAGCATATATTTTGTATTTGTTGATAAGGATTATGTGTTATTTTCTAGCACAAATATAATAGCTTTACTGGAGAAAATATAAAACCAGGTTCTTTGTTATGAGATTTTGAACTTGGTTGTTGGCAGCAATAATCACTCCGAACAAGTAACAATTTTACTTTATGACTTGTTAGTTTTAACCCCTCTGCTTCATTTTAAATTTACAACAATTTACAAAGCAATTATTAACTGATTGGTTACAACACATATCAAAGGATTTACACTCAAAAAGCTTACACTAGATAATTTCCTTTCTGTTGCCTATTTACAGCATACCTTGAGTTTATTTTACAATGTTTTGTAGTTTATAAGATCTAATATATTGCTGCAATGAATAATAGAATTGCATGACAGGGATGAAAGCAGTAGAATCTATCGGTTTTCTTTATACTAAATCAAGGATTTAGTATAATCAACTATTCAAATGAGTTTTCACATTTCTTATGAATTTTGTGAAGTTTAAGTGAAATAGTGCCCTTGGAAATTACATTGATTGTGTCAGTAAGATGGAGTTATGTTTTTATGCTTTATGCATAAATTTTGATGAAACCAAATTTTTAAATAAATACCTAGAGAAGTTAATAATGGAAGAAGAGAAAAATGTATAATAGAACTGAGGTAAAAAAGTGAATGTTTATTAACTGAAGCAAAGTTTTAACAAAAAGCAATGACTTTTGGTTTAAATGTGGCAATGTAATTTTCACCTTTTTCCCAAAGGCATAAAAATTTTTAGTAGCAAAAGTTTCACCTCCAGATCAGAGGCAGAGACTAAGCAGCACTATTTACACTGACTGTTCCACATGTTTACCCATTCCAAAGCTGCAGGCAGCTTGGCCTCAGGTGGTGCATTGGGATCCTTCCAACAGGCATTTCAGGCAATGACTGAAACCCCAATGTGTGCAGCCTGTGACAGTTCACTGCCTGATGCGCTTTAAAGCCAAGCTGCTTAATTTACTGTCTGCTGCTTCCAGTTTGCTAATGGCTTGAGGTCTATGTGGGAGCTGCTGTCAGTGCATTGCTGACTAGTGGATAAGATTTATTTTGCAACTGACTTTGGAAGATCTTTTTGTGAGATTCATGCAAGACTTTTGGGGTGTACTTAGTATCAGATACTATTATTTGTTTACTTTCAATATGAAAATTTAAATATAATCAAACTATGATCAAAAACCCTGTGATTAAGAAAAAAATACTAATACCTCAGAGTTTTGGAACCCAACTGCCCCTTCCATTTTCCTTTTTTTGTACCCCCAAGACCAGGTTTTTTAGTAAAAAACAAATTTAGAACATAAGTTATCATAATGTAAGTCATCCACTATTAACTATGTGGAAAGTATAAACAGAAGGGATACGCAGTAGCAGAACATGTGTTTTGTGTATTCACCACTGTGATCAACACAGAATCTGACTGCTAAGTACTTCTGACCCCATCTACCAGAGACCTAGGTTGATGAACCAAAGGTTGATACTCTGTCTCAGTGCCTCAGAATAGGACTGTGAGGGGCTGTGGACTAAAACAGGAAATAGTTGCTTTTAAAAGGTTCATATCTATTATATGCTTGAATTTTTCTTCACCTGTAATGAGCAATGAAATTCTACATTGTACTTATCAGATGTGACTATATTACTTTATCGTTCTTTCTCACATCCAAACCTGCAAATATATTTTCTGACCAAGCTGTTATTTCCATTGTCAGGGGCTATACCACCTTTAGGAGTCTATGCTGCCTAACACATGCTACACCTTTTTCTGATAACTATTTTCATCCCTTTTTATCAGAGCATTTTTACTTGACATGGTTAGCATCCTCTGGGATGATGAGGGAAGCAGATACTGATCATTCATTTTATGTGTGAATGCTCTGTAATAGGGAGCTATTATGTAGAGGGCAGGTTGCAGCTGCAGTGACATGTCCGCTTTAAAAAGATTGTTTATAACAGTGCGGTCAGATGATCAAAAATTGAACCAATTATCACTTTAAGAGCTGGAGTTGAACTTATTTAAATACATTTTCCTAACCACTTGTATCTGCTTTAAATCCAGACATGTTGGCACCACCTCAAGGGATGGGAGTGAATTCGTGGACATTTAATGCAGTCCAGTTGATCATCTGCGGGTACACTTCAGAATTTTCTGAGGGCTTTTATTAGGTCAAATCAGTTCAGATTTTTTTATTAGGTATTAGCATAACAAGGCAGCAGGGGAGGGTAGATTTTTATGTTGCTGCAGTATAATGTGAAATCTCTATTTACATATTATTTCACACACCATGAATTTGTAATATTACTTCCGTTTCTAAAGAAGCAGCATTACTAGGGGGGAGCATCAGTCTTTCTGATGCTCAAAGAACCTCAACAGGCAAAACATTTCTCTAACTGTGATGGTGAGCAGAAGCACAGTTCCATCTCTGAAAGAAATATCTTTTACATCTGTCAAAGTAAATAATTTATATTTGCACATTCTGCAAAGATACTTGCAATAATAAATAATTGCAGCTGTAATTATTTTAAAACTGTGATAGGACATGAATAGACATATATATGCTGTCCGGGGGACAACTGGCAGGGAAACATAGGCAGATGGTGGGTTTGTTCAGCCAGTGAGGACTTCAAAAGGCAAGGAAGATCTTCACAGAGGAAAAAGAACTCACTTTCACAGTGAGAATTAATATCTTTAAATCATTGTTACTTTTTATGAAGCAAATAAATTTCAAACTTCATTCTATAGACATTGTTTTTGATTGTTTTGATTTGCTTACCCACACATTTCTTGCATGTTGGATTTCTTCAGGTGCCAAACCAACAGTGGCCACCAAACTATAACAGACAGGAAAAATCAACCAAGAGTCATAAAATAACAGTAGTTACAGCAGGTTCAGGAAACCAGACCTATTAAGAAAATAACTCAATGTCGAAAAAGGCAATTACATGTGTAACACAGTGCTGAAGAGGAGGCAGGTACAATCTCTGCCTAGTCATTATCCTTAATCTAATCGGTTGAAAACTGGTGAAAGGAATCAATGGTAAATTAAAGAAAGATTTTTCTCTGATTTTAATTGAGATTTATTTGCTGCCTATTAACACATCAGAAAGACAGACTGTGCTTTGTGTATTGGCTGATCTTCACTTTTCTGTGTATCTTGCTTTGAAAATCACTTAGTAGATTTACATCAATCTGTAAATCGAACTGCATTCAGGGTTGGAGTTTACATACTAAACTGAAAGCAGGTGCAGTTAAAAACAGAGGTGATATAAACCACTGAAAAATACTTATACAGTGAGAATCCTGAAAGTCTACAGTGTCTTCGATATGCTACAGTGATCCATGTCAGAAAATTATGAGTCACAGATATATTATTGCATACCTGTATGAGAATGGGGTTTTATCACCTCCATCTATCTCCCAAATAGACTGAATATGTTGCAGTATGTTTTAAGAGGTCTTTGTTTTAATTTGTTTAATCAGTCTTCGATCTGAACATTTTGCATGGTCAGAAATCAAATTTTCTACTGGAATGCAAAAGCCCATTTTCTTTTGTAGTGCAATAATAGATTGCAGAATTACTTAAAGAATAATTTCTCCTATGTCATGGGTAAACTCAGTGGCTCTGTGAGTCATGTCTGCATTATTAAAATGGCAAACAAACAAAATATGAATGTATTGCCTGACCAATTTTTTGGCCTTCTATGATGGAGTCACAGCATCAGTGGATAAAGGAAGGGCAACTGACATTATCTACCTGGACTCGTGCAAGGCATTTGACACTCTCCCACATGACATCCTGGTCACCAAACTGGAAAAGAATGGGTTTGATGGATGGACCGCTCACTGGATATGGAGCTGGTTGAACAGTCGCAGTCAAAGAGTTGCAGTCAATGGCTCATTGTCCAAGTGGAAACCGGTGACGAGTGGTGTTTCTCAAGGATCAATACTGGGACCAGTGCTATTTAACATCTTTGTAGGAGACATGGACAGAGGGATTGAGTGCACCCTCAGCAAGTTTTCAGATGACACCAAGCTGTGTGGTGCAGTTGATACACCAGAAGGAAGAGATGCCATCCAGAGGGACCTTGACAGGCTTGAGAGGTGGGCCCAAGCCAACCTCATGAAGTTCAACAAGGCCAANAGAAAGAAATTCTTTACAGTGAGGGTAGTGAAACACTGGAACAGGTTGCCCAGAGAGGTTGTGGACGCCCCCTCTGTGGAGGTGTTTAAGGCCAGGCTGGACAAGACACTGAGCAGCCTGATCTAGTGGGAGGTGTCCCTGTCTATGGCAGGGGGCTTGGAACTTGATGATCTTTAAGGTCCCTTCCAACCCTAACTATTCTATGATTCTATTTAATTTCTTGCCACACCCTAGCTTGTTCTTATTTAAATTACTCTAATAATTTAAATACACAGTCACAGGCTATACAACAGATCAATTAAATCCAGATTTGTAATTCAGCCCTTCAATCAGTCCAAGCTCGAAGTGAATTTATGTAGTTAAAGGCCAGGGGGAACAGAGAATCTGCATTGAGATTGTGTATCATTACATGCAATTACAATGTGTGTATTGTGTCAGATATAATCATATATATCCCTGTACTTACTAGAAAGTATATTAAAATGATTTTAGGCTGATATATTTCATCCAGCTACCCTTGTACCAAGACCACTAGATTTTATTGCACCTCCTGCTCTCAGTTCATCCTGTACAAGTGTTCTGCAACTGCCTGCTAACCACACCAGGTAAAACAGCAGGAAAACTTACTGAATGAGCAGCTGAGGGCTTTAATTGAAAAAATGAATCTTTACAACCAGACTGATCAGAGAATGAGGATAAGAAAAGGGAAGGAAATCCCTTTTCTTTATTAAACCTGCCAGTTTTCTTTCTACATACAGGAGTAAAGCCTTTTGTGATGTACCTGAGAGAAAATACGACTTTGCTGGAAGCACCATCCCACACAGGCAGTACAATTTCTCCTCAAAACTGTACGAAATACATGCTTCAAAACTTTATCAAATCTCACTCTATGTGCTTCAGTGCATCTGGAGCTTCCTCCTAAGCTTTAATTACCCTTACTGATTGGAAACTATGTCTGTTTTCAATGTCAGTTGTTTTTAGTCCCTACATTCAGTTTTCAGTCAGTAGCTCTGTGTCTTTGCCACATTAAAAGCACCTTCTTCTATTTCCAGCTATTACTTCTCCCTTTGAGTCTCCAGAGAGACTGTCAAAGAAATCAAGTGTTTCCTCAAACTGTTTCTTCAGTAAAGAGGATGCTGTTGCTTTGCCTCATTTCATAAGGCTTTTTTAAAAAACAATTTTTTACTGCTCTCTTGTATCAGCTCTTGAATTCTGATCACCCCAGTCCGAAGAGTTGCATAGATTTGTGATAGTAATTCAGCCACGTCAGGTGGAATAAATAAAAACTCAAATTTCAGGGCAAATACTGAACAGAAACATGAGTTAAACATCTCTTTTTTTCCGTAATAGTCTTCATAACTCTGACCTACTTTATGGAGTAGCATGAGGGAAAGTTGAAGGGAGTAATCATAGTCTTATTTCCAATGCCTGCATGTTGCCCTTAATCATAGCCATTGCTCTCATTTCTTTGATGTCTTTTGCTGCCATTATTAGTCACCAAACTTTAAAAAGTACTTATCCATGCATCTTAATATAATTTTTATGTTGCTTTTGTTCTGACACAGGCATTCAACCTAAATAGTTTATTGCCCAGTGCTGCGTTTTTAATATCTGTGGCATTTGGTTTATGGGGGCAGGCCACCAAGTGCTCTTTAACAACTCTTAACTTTCAGTAGCATTTCTGACTGCAGACTCACATTCCCAGACAGGTATGCCAAGAACAACTCAAATTTGAAAAAGCTGACTCTTGAAGAATGTTGAGTGTATTCCTAATACAGAATTACAGAAAACATACCAAGATCCGTGCATACTGATTTTCAAGTTGAACCTACACTCTTAGGATAGTTTTACTAATGACTTGCTCCACATTTAACTGAGAGCTTTCTTTAAATAATTACAGCCAAACTTGGTTTACCATCATTATAGTTTCATTTCAGTTGTATTTCATGATTCAAGGTACATTGTTTTCTTGCACAGATTAAATGGACTGTAGCATATGCACATCTATTGTGTGAAGAAAACTCTAACTTGTATTTTCTGACGGCCAAAATCTTCTTTTATGTGCATTGTCCTTGATGTGAGGTACCGTCGTCCTGCCTCCTCTTTTCCTACTAGGCAGTGCTTAAAAAACATACTGTGATGGATCCCACCTGTAAGCTTCTCCTTGGGATCCTCTAATCTGATTCTTTGTCCCATCTCTCTCATCTGGAGATGGAATCACATATAAGAAATTTAAAAATTGAGAAACTAAAAATAGTGCAATGGGAAAGTGAAAGGAAAATTATGAGGAATAAAGAAAACTAAATTAAATGTAATTATTTAAAAAACACTTATGAGTAGCAGAGGAAAAATGCTATCTGTGGTTGCAGTATCAATGAAAAATTTAAGTGCATTCAATTTTATATAAATTTCAGGAAAAGTAAGGTTTGATTCGACTGAAGGAGGCCTACAGAAAGGCAGGGGTAGGACTTTTTAATAGGATGTGTGATGGCTGGACTAGGAATGACATATGTAAATTCAAAGAGGGGAGATTCAGACAAGATATGAGGAAGACATTCTTCACAGTGAGGGTGGTGAGAAGCTGGAACATGTTGCCCAGAGAGGTTGTGGATGCCCCCTTTCTGGAGGTGTTTAAGGTCAAGATGGACAGGGCACTGAGCAGCCTGGTCTAGTGGGAGGGTTGGAACTAGACTAGACTTTAAGGTCCCTTCCAACCCAAACCATTCTATGATTTAAAATTATTTAGTTATGAAAAATTAATTCTGAAGTCTGTTAGAAAAAAATACTTCCTGTAGTTTTTCATTTTTGTGGTTTTCCTTTTAAGTTTGATAGAAGCATTTCATAAGAGGGCATATGCATCAACTGGTAAACTCTGTGTAAATATTACACATTGCCATTAAGCATTGTGTGAAATTTATTTCCAAGAGAAATTATGATCAATTATTACTTCATGATCACACTTTTAATGGAATATTAATAGCTTTAATTTCATTAAGATTGACAAAGAACTTGGGTCCAATTTTCTAGTTGCATTTTTTTCTCATTCCTGCTTAAAAGTCTATTTAAAATGTCACAGTACCTGTATGGGTACTGTGAGAAGGACAGCATGACAGGATCACCATTTCATGCATGCTGGTTGAGAAATAAATAACTCAGATGGCAAAATTTACAACTGAAAACAAAACCAAAAAAAAAAAACCAACCCAAAACAACAAACCCACACACAGGGGAGTTACTACATTTTCTTGAGTGAGGCCAGGGGCACAGGGGTTAGAACAGCAGGTAAGCTGAAAAGTCAGAAATAAGCACAGCTGGTAGGAGAGACCAAAGGCAAACCAGAAAATATCACATTACTTTGAGAAAAAAGGCACAAAAAGGCATTGTATTATTTCTTTACAGACATCAGTATTAAATGGAAACAGAACAGTTTTAGTCTAAAGAAAATACGGTAGAGAATTTGCAGGGTACTTCAGCAGAACTAAGAGTTCAGTGTTTAACACAGCTTTTGTATATGCAGGTTAGTCACATATATAAATACTTGATAGCTGGTGGAAGTTGGGAAATAAATCTGAATTTTATTCAGCTCAGTGCTGCTATCTACTTTTTTTTAACTCAGCAGTTTGTCTCAATATTTGTTTAATTTGGCAAAATTTGCTTTTATTCCTTCTGCAGTTAACATTTTTGTACAGTTTTACTAGGAGACTTGAGTAAGAGACTGCTAATGATAGCCCAAGAGTAGAAAATCTTAAAAGCTTTGCTGAAAATACTTCTTCTTTAAAGAATGGTGTTAGCTGCACACACTCAAATGAATTCTTTCCTGCAAAACACAATGGTATTCTAGACTCTTCCAACTGTTTTACGTTTCACGACAAAAATATGAAGAGCCTGCAAACTCAGGCATCACTCCAGAATACTTCTGTTGATAATCTGACAGTATGTACATGAGATTAAGTACATACAATTACACACTTGAATATCATCACTGTAATTCTCTCAGCAGAATAATGATAGAAAATTAATTTTAAAAAATACTGATGTTCATGGCCAAAATTGACCCCCTGTAAGAACTTTGGTAGATTTAGCCATTGTGAAAGCCTTAATAGTTTCTTCTGGGGTGAGAGAAGGTCTGCAAGCTGGAAAGGAGAATGTGGGGCTCTCGGAGATAATGTGGTTTTTTGGACAATTGCAGCCACCATCCTGCACAAAAGACTAGAACTTAAGCTGTTCCCCTAGACAGCTCTGCAACTGGATGCAAAATCTGAGACAGCTAAGGAAAAATTATGCCAAAGATGCTGATGCTGTAACTCGGTAAAAGGACACATTGCTACAGGATGAATCCTCAGCTTACAGTCTCTGTTCCTAGGATTGTTTCTGTGTTTTTTTTCTGATAATTCTTCAGCAGAAGCTGCAATCCTCTTAATGAGGAGCAGGGTAGGTGACCTTCTTCTTACAGTGATGCACTTTCATAATTTGGAGTTCTNTCTGATAATTCTTCAGCAGAAGCTGCAATCCTCTTAATGAGGAGCAGGGTAGGTGACCTTCTTCTTACAGTGATGCACTTTCATAATTTGGAGTTCTGTGACTTTGATGATCCACAGCAAAAGATATTACTATGCAAGCTGGCAGCTTTGTAACATCTCACTGATGGTAAGATGTATTTGCTTGATTCCAGCCACTGAAAGAAAGGTAAAAAATTCCAGAACTCTAATGCTAATGAAATCTGCTCACCTCTAGGATATCACAGGACTACAGAGTGTTCAATGGATCTGTCATCAGGGAGGACAGGGGATGGCAATCCAGTAGTCAGTTGTCCAGGGTATTAATTTGCAAAAGATTGCTCAGTACCTGGTAGAGCTTTCTTTGGTCATTGCTTTGTCTAAGTCAAACTCAAGGAACAGGACCTTTTGACAAGGATTATTGGAAATTAGGTATCTGTTTACTAAGTCATTAGTTCACAACTATGAACACTGAAGGTTGTATTTAGTGTACAGAATGGAACAAAAGAAAGGTTGTAAGTTCTGTGCATCCCAGATGGAAGGCAAGGAGAACCCTGCTGCCTACTGCCTGGGTCTTTTCAGGACATCTGCAAAGAAACAACTCTTACCATTACTCACCTTTGTAGAATTGCCTGAGACTCTTATAGGCATCTGCAGGCTGGGGAGGTGATGGACAGAAAAATTTAAAGCACTGCTGGAGAAGAAATTCTCTCAGTGATAAATGAGTGTTGGAATGGACTTCCCCTGCAATAGCTGGATGAAAGGCAAGGCAGGGTGTGCTCATATTTGCCGGAGGAAAGGGTAACATTGCCAGATATAGCTTCTAGAGATTCTTGGTTCAAAATGGTTCTTCAACAGTTTAGCTAGCATGATTTGGGAGTACTTAGGTAGATGCTAGGTAATTGCTAGCTGAAACAACCCTTGATAATGTGTCCATTTACTTGATTTTGGAGAACAAGAGAAGAACTTCTCTTAGCAGTTGTGGTTTGCTGTATCAGTTTCCAAAGACTGCTTCAGCTGGAACTCCTTCTCCTCCTGGGAATGACAGTTTGACTACAAACTCTTTTCAGAAGTTGACTGGTAATCTTTGTTGTGTTTTCATATATATTTATTCTTACTTATGTCTTTGATAGGGGCCTTTTGCTTTTTAGAAGAAAAAGAGAGTTCTTGGAAGGCTCCCCAAACTAGAGTCTGACTGCATTTTCTGAACAGTATTTCTGATTTCTTTTGTTGAGCCTGGGAAAAATAGTAAGAAAATCATTCTGTTTCAAGCAGGGAAATGCTGTTTAAAGCTACCTGGTGATACTTACAGTTTGTGGAAAGTGATTGAAATTGGGCAAGAAGGAAAATAACTAAATTACATTTTGACCCAGGATCACACCAAAGTTTTTGTTGCAATTGATCAGCATGGAGTTCCACTGAGTACAGGTTTCTCTGGTAACAGTGTTAACAGAGTGAGACCTTGGGATTATGTTTCTTTCATGTTGTGTTTTTTAAAATACACTGTGTATAGCAGGAAGGGATTTCCAGCTTTGTGTGTGTGAATAAGGGATACAGGTGACTTTGCTATATTCATAGATGTCACAGCACTGATAAACAGTATTTTTTTTTCATGCTTTTAAGAGCACTCGTGCTCAGTAGAGCAGTCAACATTACAAAGAAAAGATGTGGAGATGGAGACAAGATATTTCACTGGAGAGTAACTAGTTGAATTAAAATCAGAAGAGCAATTTATTTCCTTCAAGTTTATGTTATAAAATATGGAGTCTTGATATTGCCATAAGGCAATGATGTTGACAGAAAGCATTTGTCTCATTATTTTAATAGTATTTGTTTAGGTATGTTTTCCGTTTCTAAAATTGCTACTTCAACTTATATATTGAAAGGCCATAAATATAAACTAGTAAACAAGTGAACAGTTCCTTTTTCAGTTAAAAACATGATTTGGAGATTATATCCCCAGGAGATTTCTGGAAGTACTGCTAATGACATTTAGTTTTTATGAAGTTCATGTATCTGGGGTTATAAACAAGCTCCTACTTCCTCCCTTTCCAAAATATGCTCCTGCTGATAAGTAGGGTGCTTTCTGAGAAAAGAAGTATTAACCTCTTCCCACACACTTACCTCAACTCCATGATAGTCTGTATGGTTCCTTTTAAAAATAATTTGATCTTCAACTTGCAGAGCCAGAGAGTGGCAAACTGATAAAGTAGTTCAAGTTGTTGGACTGCACTTACCAAAGGACACAGGAAACATGATGACTGGCTAATGCAGAATTGTCCAAATCACACCAATGTACCAAATAAATGAATCTTTATATACATGGATGCTTATGGGAATTGAGATTTTAAAATTCCTTATTGGCAGCAGGTTATTAGTGAATCAAATAAGAGGTAACTCTTGTCTCTTTAGCTAGATTGAGTAAATATTGGATGCTTAATCTTAATAATTATATTATTTGCTTCAGTGTGATTAATGCATATGGCAGTGTATTGATTTTCAGATACTTAGTGGGTATATTTTTTCTCTCTACTTTACACTGTGAATTCATAACCTCCCAAGGCAAAATGGAGTTTATGCAAAAGCTTGCCTAAGCCATTAAGTATTTATCTTGCTTTTAATTTGTATGGAAGCATTCTCTTAACATTGAGGTAAAGGGGGAAAAATAATGAGAAATGTATTTTTCACCTCTCATTAAAAATATAAGGCTAGTTCAACCATGCCTTAAATGTATCAGAATATTTGAAACTGAAAGACTTCAAACAAACTGGACTAGTACAGTAATGTACAAACTGGTTTCTTGATCAAGAGGAGCCTCAAAGTAAAAATTTAACTTTTTGAGATCAATGTTTCAGTTTGTGCATTTTAGCTTTCACAAACAATATTATACAGTTGTAGTAAGTTCATCATGGTGTCTCATGAGCCAAGTAGTGAAGGGCCTTGAGTCACACTTGCAGTCCAGAAGCAAGCTGTGGAGGACTGATGGCCTTGAAGGGATTTGAAGCAATGCAGAGAGTGTGTTGAGGAAGGATAAGGAACAGGACACTAGGGCCAAGGATGTTGGAGTACTCCCTTGGGGCTTTTATGGAAGAGTTCCAGGTGGAAGTCAGCAAGGCTGGATTTAGTTCAGCAAAACTTCATGGGGAGCAAACTAAGTTTTATGTTTCTTTTGCTGAAGGGAATAATGATGATTACTTTAAATTATGGCAAGGCAAGATGACTTGAACAGCAAAGGCAATTTTTTACTAGACACACTACTTTTTTTTTTTTTTTTTAATTTGGCAATATTAGAATCTGATGGCTGAGGAGAAACTTTTGCAATAAAATAAATTACTGAAGCTAGAAAATCTTTATAATTTATTGCCTTACCCTGAGATGAAACATATTTGGAAAAATGTAGAACTCCTAAGTTCCTTAAAAGTCTTATGATGATGACACCTTGAAGAGAGTGAACTTTTGAGTGATGCTTAATTGATAAATGGGACAATAAAACCATTTTGTTTTAGTGATTTTGGAAAGGCACAGGTCTGTTGAGGAAAGAAAGGCTGTTATTAGCCTCTGAACCTCACAGACCACTTAACTGCCTGCAGGCATACCAATTAAGTGGAATTATCATCCCAATTAATGATTGTCCCCTGCCTTTCAAAACTCATTTGGTTTAATTCAACTCCCTAGGAAATGTCCCGATTAACCAGATTTCCTAATTATCCTCATCCTGATTAAGTGAAGTGTACTAGTACAACCTGCATTAATAAAGGAGCATTTTCACATTGTTGCTCAAAGAATTTTCCAAAATTTTGGTTTATGGGTAATGTTCTCATAAAATGAGTGCCCCAGTTTGAGGTTTTGTTCTAGCAGTTATAGACTGAAAAGTCCATTGGGCCACCAACATTGTCAGCAGGACTTGCCAAGAAGTTATTATTTCTAAACTAAGGCAACAGAGGTGTTTTTGGATGAAGATTTCATTCAGGTGTGAGGCATCCATGAGGTTATTACTTCATCTGATGGAAACTGTCTTTGTTTTTTGATCACAAAAGATCTTTCCAGTCTCACATGAGCTGATATTCAGGGCCAGATTTTTTAATATATTTGGACAGAGAGCTAGGCACAAGATGAAGGTGTAGACTCTTGCCACACAAACCATATTCAGATTATATTAATTGAATAGTCACAATAATGTTTGCTTCAAGGTATGATCTAGTTTGTTCACAGAGGACTTCTCAGATACTCCCTAGGTCTGTAATGTAGGAATAAACACAAAGCTGAGTTGCCTCCCGGTAATGTGTGATCCTAATACTTCACAACACATACATGAAACATGATAGAGCTCATTGGAACGTGGAGGAGCACTTGAAAAAATGAAAAGCCTCACTCATTTGATTAGATTATGTTGTGAGAAGGGTGTATTGCCTTTGTAATATTTTGCAAAGTCTACTAATTGTAATTTTATAATGATTTTCATCCTAGGATCTCAAATCTTGAGTTACATGGGAGAAGGAGATAGAAGTGAATAAATTACAGGTATAGAAAGAAGGTTCGCTGTGGATTTATTCTAAATTAGGAGTAAGAGATCTGAACTCAGTTTCTGTGCTTCATTATGACATCTTAATTGATTCGCCAGAAATTTCCTGCAATTTCTTTTCAGAGAAACTCCAAAGCCTTTCTGAAGCCTTGTATCACCACTGTTACCCGCACTGACTTGTCGACATGGGCTTAAAATCAAGTGTTCTTGGTCTTCAGATTTAAATAGGTGATCTCAGGCTGGGGGATACCCATCACTGTCCCTGTTTTGGCCAAGTGATGACCTAAAACCACTGCACGTAGATCGAGCTTTCCAGTGATACAGACTTTTTCACAGTAACTGTTGGTAATTCCATAGAGCACTCATTTGTCACTCATAGGTCTGAGGACCTAGCACATAAACCCACAACCAGGTGCATTCTCAGATGCATGTGATGGGTACTAGGAGGCCTCAGCTCGTGGAAAGTAGCTCTCCTGGATGCCTGAGGGAGCTCAGCTGCTTCCAGCAGCTCTAAATGTTTCACTTTTCAAATTAACATTTTTTAGCATCATTTTTCATGGCAATCTGTCTATGACCAAGCTGACAAAGTCCACATATACAAGAAGCCTCCTGTACAAGAATTAGACCCTCCACTAACCCTGAAAAAGGCAATCTATCAGTCCTAAAATATTAGAGCTGTAGCATACAAGAAAGGAACATTATTGCACAAAAATGATAATGAAAACAATCAGGTAAGTAAGCAGGCTCAGAAAAAAGATAAAAGCCTGTTTTATCTTTTCTGGGTGGCTTAGGCATGTCTATTTATGTTTTAATCAGATAAAAGGAGTAGTGAAAGAGAAAAGAAAATGTCAGTGGCTTGATTGCTTTCAGAGTTTTTACCATGGGAGATATTAAAAGCATTAACAATAGATGGTATCATAAGAGGTTTCTGATAACTTGTAATTCTCTCCAGCCAGCTGGGAATGGAAAAGCTTGAAAATGTTTCCCATGTGAAAAATTTCTCTGTCACAATGAAATTTTCATTTTCTTTCTTTTGTACTATGACTTTTCTGTCAGACCCTCTTGGGATGTATTGAGTAAGGCAATATTAAAAAACTAATAATTCTTCAGAGTATTCCTTCAGTACTATCACATAATTTGAAAACAGCTGAACCGTACTCTCATCACTCTCTCAAAGGTAAGATGAAGTATTTTCATTCATCTGTGTTCTTGAGGTTTCTCAGCTCTCAAGATATACCTAAATTTTTTAAGTTTCTCAAACCTTGGATAACATGCAAAATCCAAATAGGGTATCTGCGCACTTTGATTAAATTTATAGATATGATCCTCAGAAGTGAATGATCAACATTATACTGATATTTACCAGTTCATTTTTTGAAGCTTGATGAAGCAAAATAGTATTTACTTAATTTTCTGTTACTGGATGTGCTGATTAGTTACACTGATGAAAATGATTGAAGGTGTGTATACCAAAAAATTACTGAAGCTAGAATTTCAGGAATTTACCTGCCAGATACCCAGATCCTTATGGACAAAGTCTCTGCAAGTAAACTTGCAGAGTTTACTGAGGGGTGGCAGTGGCCGTGGCCATGCCCACACACCAGGGGCAGCTCCTGCCCTTGTGGAGGCCTGGCCAGGAGACACAGGTCCCTGCCCTTCTCCAGCCTGGTCCTCAAGGAGCCCACGCACAAGGCAGGAGAGGCTTCTGGAACTCCAGCAATGGGCATGTACCTTTGCAAGGAGCATCCAGAACCCAAATTAAAACAGAAATGTTTCTTTTAGCATCATGCACATAATTTATCACTGAATGTTAAAAAAAATAATACAACCCCTTTTACTTTTTTTATTATGTTGTTTGTGTCCAGAGCCACTGCAAATTTAATGATTATCAAGAAAAGCAGTATAAAATGTGGTATGTTGCAATGTTTTCTTCTTTCCCACTGCTATATTGGTTGTTAGAGCACATCAGTGATCAAAAATCTTGGTTCTTCCAAGTTTTTTTAGCTTCCAAGTTCTCTACTAATTGAAAAAACTCAAGGGATATAGCAGAAAATCCTTTAAAGGATAAGGTGTAGTGGTTGAAACAGAAACTTCTGAGGGCATGACAGAGCAGTACCAGTGCTCTAGAAAGAAAGCCTTACAGAAACCTGCAGTTTTTCCTGAATTTTTTTCAATTTTTTCAATTGAAAGGACCATCAATAGGAAAACATTCAGCGTGAAAACTAACTTCCTAATTATATCTGTGTGATTTAGAGAGGAAGAGAGTAAAGTAGGTAATCTGTGCCCCCTGCCAGTGTCGACATGTACTTGCGAAAACAATCTACCTGCCTTGTAAAAGGTCCGTTAACAATAGTATACGGTAATAAAAGACATTCTAGTGAAAAAAAAATGGCTGTGTTCAGTTACAACCTGTACTGTTTTGAATTTTCATCAGTATTGAGGAAGAAATAAGCCAGTCCAAATTCCAGCAGAGAGTTATTACTGATGTCTCCAAATTGAAGCAGTTGAATATGGTCTTATCCCATTTTTAATCTGCTGATACCAAGTGCCCCTGCATGCTCCTGTGAAGACAAGTTCTAGAAATTCCCTACCTGTTGTGTAAAGTATTTCCTTTCACCTGTTTAAATCTTGCTCTTTCTATCTCAATGGACTGCCCTCTAAAACTCAGGTTGTGGGATGGGAGTGGAGGAGCAGAGTTGGGACATAGGTTTGGTGTATTACAGTTCCTTGCTCAGTTTATCCATGGTCAAATTATCTCATGATTTTGTAAATCTCAGTCTTAGCCCCTTCAATATTTACTGTGTCCCATTCTGGACTCTTCAGTACAAGAGACAGGTGGACACACTGGAGAGAGACCAGCAAAGGGTCATGACAACAATCAAAGGACTGGAGCATCTGTCATTTAAGTAGATGTTGACAGAGCTGATTCCCTCAGGGGAATCTCAGCAGTATATACGAATACCTGAAGGGAGCATGCAAAGATGAGAGAGAGCAAGGCTCAGACACAATGGGCAGAAAGTGAAGCACAGGAGATTAACTCTGAACTTAAGGAAGCACTTGCACCCTGAGGGTGAATGGACACTGGCACTGTTTGCCTAGAGTCCTTGGAAATAGCAAAAGCTATACAGACTCAATCCTGGGTAACCATCACTAGATGTCCATGCTTGAGCAGGAGCATTGTACCAGATAATCTCCACAGGTCTGTTTCATCCTCCATTATTCCGTCATTCCATGAACCTCTCCAAACAGAAGAGTCCAGCTCATAGGATAGCTGCTGCATGCCCTGGTTCATTTTCGTTCCCTTCCTTTGCGCCATCTCTTCATTACATCCTTCATTGCGTAGCTATCCATCCTCTGTGTAATTCCGCTACATCCATCCTGAGATGAGCAGACCAGAATTTTGCTTGGTGCACAGGATTTTACATAAGAAGGAAAATGAACTTTCTTCTTCTCACTACCCTTTTCGATGATTCCTGAAAGCTTTCTGGCTTTTTAACAATCACTTCCTATTAAACTGTTTGGGATATTAGGGTCTATGTTTTCACTCCTGTGGAGCACTTAATCTGTGGTACTTTCAACCTCATTTACCACAGAATTCAATATGAAGTGTTTTGAGAAAAGTGTTCATTGTAGCAAGGACCTCGCTGACTTCAATTGCATTTCTGATTGCTGCATGGCATTAAGTCAAGTTCCAAGTATCTCAGTCTGGAAACTGAAACTGCTAAAACGAAGAGCTGACAAACTTGGCTTGCCCAGTTCCGTGCTCTCCTGTCTCATTCAATGCATAATTTCTAACTTTCTCTGTAGTTGATAAAGCAACTGTTCTAAAAGCAATGTTTTTCAGTGCACATTCTACTTTAAGCACTGTTAAATCCATATAGTGAATAACAAGGGCTCTTGTTAAAAAGTATTTCTTCCACCCTACTTACAGGCATAATAAAAATATTTATAAAAATAAATGTCTTCAGAGTAATGCAGGAAATCAAAGATAATGCATAGGAATATAGTTCAGTAGTTTTCTTTCAACTGTAACAAAATTTGCATTTAGAAATTAAACAGTTAAATGAGAGCTTTTGTCTGCAGATTTTTAAGAGAGCATTAGCAGTTTGTTCTTACTTTTGCACTTTATTGAATATATATCAGTATTGGTCTTAGCAGTTCTGAACTCCTGTAAAATTCTTTTATCTACCATTTAACACTATAGAGCAAATGCAGAAGCCACTCCATCCTTTAGTGTTTATGATGTTGTCAAAACATTGCTAACAACTCTGAAATCCCTTGGGCTAACTGAATCAAATAATTTCCAGAATGAACTGGAGGGGTGTACAGTTCTTTGCATCAGTAGGTAACTATTCTTTGCTATTTATTCTTTAGAATTCATCAATGAATTTTAAATCATTGAACGTATTTATAGCTATCAAACCATTTAGAGAAAATTAAAAGAAATCTAACTTTTCTTTTCTCACATTAGTATGACTACTATTAAATCAGGCTTATATACTTTGAGCCTGTCTCTTTTTTTGGAGACCTTCACCCCTAGTTGCCTATAGAGAAGCTATGACAGTTGTACAGTAGTCCACTTCAGCTGTGGTGTTTTATCTTGCTGCTTTTTGCCATTTGGAGCAAGCAACACTGAAGGTACATTTTGTGAGACGCCAGATGCTCTGTGTGTCTACTGGGCATGTGTTGATACATACTAAACTGAGCCTCTCAAGGCACTGCAATAGAAGAACACCTGGTGTTCAGAAATAAAACTGAAGAGCTTAAACCTTTTTAGCCTGTATCAGATGTATATAGTTGCCAAAAGGAAAATCTATGCTGTTGTCTGTATTGGAAATTATAGGAAACCTATGAAGTTTTTTGCTTTCATGATGAGATAAATCTGAACAGGAAAAAGTTCAGGAATGTGGTCACAACTTTTGAACTGGCTCTGCCTTACTATCAATTTTGGTGTCTGTGGCTTCAGTATTCAAGAGTGCCAAATAAGAAAAAGGCAGGCTAGTTTTTACATGCAGAAAACTCTTCTTTTATCATATATAATTTATAAAGAGAAGGCAGATGCTGTAATATTGACATGTAGGTAACAACACTGGTCTTAAATTTTCCAGTTTTGCAATAAAATGGTTTTGATCAATATTTTAATATCATTTGAGCAGGATGGGGAAGTGATCTCAGCAGATGGTTGTCATAAACTCCATGCCTTTTTTTGGAATCAGCGTACAAAGCTATCCAGCTTGGCACTAACTTCACTGCATAGTTTTCTTGCATGTTTGTGCCAAAAGAATGCTGGCATGGAGAATGTTTTTTCTAATTATTTTCATATTTTATTAACGAACATGAAACCTGCTTAACCTGTGATTGTCCATTCATAAATCTATACATTTCATAGTTTTAAGAGAAGTCACTTATCATACAGAAGTGACCTAAGTAACTAATTAGCAGCATTATTGGGTAACTTAATTAGAATGTTCAGTAAGTTTTCTTTATATTGCTCTTGCCTGGTAGTGAGTCTGTGGAAATGGTTGTGCCAAAATGACAAGAAAGCTTTCTATGAAGAGAGAAGTTTGGAGGACATACTAATACTCATAAGTACAAATCTATAATTTTTAAGTTTTAAAGAAAGGTATTTCACATGAGAAAAATGGCTTGCATAACATTTCAGTATCAAAGACATGATAAAAATAATGAATAGAACCTCAACCGAGAAATTGTGATGCTATCTTAAAAACAAACATCGTTGACAAGCTTGTGATAGTAGTATCAAAATAGGAGTTGATACCTCAGAATGACAAACTCTTATTTTCTTATCTATGGCTTATTAAAGACAGCTAATGAGCTGCAAAGTTAAACACTTTTCTTCTCTGCATACTGGGACCTAGGCAGTGTGGCAGCACTCCCGTTACCACACTCCTCTGCCAGTAGAGGAGGGAAGGACCCAGGTACTAGTCCTACCATCAGCCCGATACCCATTCTGCTGTTAGAAACTCCTCCTCCAAGATTTTGGTACTGGATAGTGTATATCTTCAGCTTCTTTGGCCTCTGACAGGTATAGCTTAATAAAGAAAACTTAAGTCATCATAGAGGTGAGACTGATAATGCTGTTGAACTTGAATTTGTTTTGTCATACAGAGACATAACAGGAATAGTTTGTCTAGAATATGCCATAAGAAGAACTTTACTTTGAATTTTCCTCTTGCACTCAGCTTTATAACTCAGTTACTCATCTCTCTGTGGAGTCATTTGAAGTATCTAATGTAACAAATCTCATCCCAAATGTCTCAAAGCATTTTTCTTGATTATTTATTGCTTTAACAAATGGCTAACACATAACTTTGTTTAAAAAGGAAGCACAGAACTGTAGGAAATATGATGGAAAAATACATTTTTCATGTCTACCCTGTGCTGAAATAATAGATATGCTCTTTTTTGTATTCTGGAAAAAGGAAGTTTGATATGTTCATCTTTATGATACATTTGACTGATGTGTGATATATCAGGCCACAACCTCCCAGAATTCAACAACAGAAGAGCTTCCTTGTAAAACTTTAGCCTCAAAAACCAGGTTAGTTTTAAAACCTTCAAATGGAATAATGGAAATCAGGGAGTAAATGTCCAAGAGAGCAAGCAATGCTTGCTATTTTTCTATTGAGTCCAAGTGAAACTTTATATAATTTGTAAACTGAAACTTTCACTGATAAGATTGAATGAAGAAGGGGGCAAATAAGCTCTTTATGATTATTATCTTTCTATTCAGGGACAGGAGAAATTAATTTATAAATAATGTACCTGCCTTTTACACTTTTATTCACATTTATGAAATCTCTACTGGCTGTTCTGCTAATAATATCTTTGACCCAATGTTCAAGGCAGGAAGTCTTAAACTGTGCTTTTCTCTGAAGATCCCTGTTATGAACCTTTTAGAATTTTCTTTATTAAGTAGGCTAGAAACCAAAAAAACATCCCAAGGCTAAAGTGAAAATTTATGGAAATAAGTAATATATTTTGCCTAATGATTTATACATGTGTTTCAGCTTCTCCGTGTATATGCATATGTGCATATGCATTTGTACATACATTTCACCTTTTTAGTGCATATTTCGTATTTTTCTTTGGGAATGGACAGGACAGCTACTTTGGATGTGGAGAAAAGGGTGACAGTCCTATAGGGTTTCTGTATCAGAGAACGAGCAATTTTTGTCATATTTTAAGAGACTAGTAATGGTGATGTTGCTTTAACTCTTTTAGTCCTGATAACTAAATATATCCTTCATCAAGAAAAAAACCTCCATGAACTTGTAGGTGAGATCCTAAATATCCATTAAGTTATAGTCAAGTATTGGGGAAGGGTAAAAAATTCCTGCTTTTGATTCATTGGATAACCTCATGGAAGATACTTAACACTGATGGAATTTGATACCTAATTAGGAAAATTAAAATAATTATACTTAATTACTGTGTGTATTTCATAGGAGAGTATGAAGATAAATTAGGTATAAGATCTTGAAATATAAAAAGCTTTTTGAGTGGATAATATGATCCACTTGTTCAGTCTGTTGACCTCAGCTGGTAGTGAAGAAGCTGCAACAAATAATGGTATGAGAAAGAGTTGTATTAACTAATGATTTTTCTGCTATAATGAGGCTTAAGATATGTCCATCTCAGCCTTTTTAGATTATGATAAAAGTATCTGGCAACAACTCAGAAAATGGCATCAAATTAGGGAAAAAGCAAATAACTGAAAATTACCCAAAGTTTCTTTTTTTGTAATGACTTACAATTCTCTTGTCCATGTTACAGAGATAGTTTTCAACAGCTAGGACAGGAGTGACTGTTGACCATAATATTTGTGTCTGAGATGCTAAAATAAGCTATGCCTCTTGCAAACTCGCATCTTTTACCAATATGCTGCAATCTATGTGCAGATATGTACATTACTGTAACCCTCTGTTGCTGAGGTGCTGCAAAGATTCATTACTAGGAAGCACTGGGCATGGACTAAATCAAACAGGCACAGCAAGTGACAATGATGATACAACTGACCCAGTCAGGCCAGGAAAAGAGAGATAACTATGAGAAATGACAGATGGCTATACTAAACATAACAGACTTGTGGAAATGTCTGTAGCCCAAGGGTATAGACTTAGCTACAAGTTGACTATTGGCAGGACTTTCATACAGTATGCCAGAGAAAAAAGGCTGTTCTCTAGTAAAGAGGAAAAAGAAGCACTGGGCAGAAGCTGAATGTATTGTAGTGACCACTGTTTTCCCAGGCTACAAAACAGGATGGATCTTGCGTGGAAGAATATTGCAAGCTTTAGGAAAAGGTACCTGTAGACAAATTGTGAATTTAAGACTATACTTTCATAGCCTTATTCTGTTACTTTCCCTTTCACTTGTCCTTTCTTCCAAACCTGGTGGGTGTTTCCTGTGAAAATAGATGGATGCCCTGTTTCTAGCTCATAGCCCTGCAGTGTCATGCCCACACTATAGACCAGAAGTGATACTCTTCTGGTCTCAGATGGTGGTACTCTTCAGTTGCCAATGTGTAGGTGCCATGAGGTGGAAAAGATGTTTAGTTCTTTCTTTTAGCAAACTACTCCTAATTTTCAACTGAGAAAAATTATATCCCCATGGAAAAAGAGGTGGAATTGGTAGTGATGGTGAGACTGTAATAATGAACTGTAATAACAATGTTGAAAGCTGACTGATGCTTAAAAGGATGACAAGGTATAAATAGACCAGAAGAAAAAGATGGGTTGAAGAAGAAGAAACAAGTAGTGGTCACAGGGTGGGCAGTGACTAGAGAAAGAAGGGAAAATTCTTCCACGCAGCACGTTTCACACATGGCCTTGCAAGGCACATGGCCAGATTTAGGTCAGACCAAAAAGACAGACAATGTCAGGGGCAATGAATTGTGCCTGGGGAAGATGCAGATATTCTAGCAGGTGCTGCTGGTGTCTCTGCAACGCAGTGGCATCCTGACAAAGCCCATGTCTTGGTAATGCTCCCTGTGGCACAGTGTGATGCTTGTGGAGCCTGAGTGTCTCTTTGCAGTGGCCAGTATTTATTTGACAGTACTTGATTTTTACAGTGACTTAGTTCTTTATGTCTTGTTTAATTGCTCATGATGTTTTGTGCACCATATGTTTCATATCTCTGCTTTTTTTTTTCTCTTCATCAGATCCTAAGATGCATTCAGTGTAAACATGTATGTATACTCTTCAAATAGTATTTCAAACAGCTTGGCTTTCTGATTAGCACAGATCTTAAGTGCCTGCCTTTACTTTGACCTTCAGTTGAATGGGCAAATTTCCCTTTTCTTTACACTTACTGTAAATCCTTAATAACTACGAGATGTAATGCAATTCCAACATACACTGCTACAAATGGCAAGATAATTTAGCCAAGATTCAGGCTACACACCCTTTCCATCTGAATGTAGTGAAGATGGATGTGTGGCAGTTCAGGAGTAGCTCTACTTCCCTTCTTCCTTGCACAGAGCTCCCAGCCTAAGCACTGGTCACTACTATGGACACCACCATGCCCCACCATGCTGGGGCTGCAGATGAGCTGTCATAACAGAAGTTGAGTTGACCTCCTTCATTTTGCCATAGAGCTGTTTGTTTGAAAAATTCATCCTCATTTTCAGCTTTAAGTCTATCACATGATTGGAAGGGATTCCAGTACTTTATGTATCATCCCATCCCATTTCTATCCTGTAGCTTGGCCCGTTCTGCCTCCTTCTCCATGTAGATTTGCATACTTAACAGAATCACAGGATATCAGGAATTGGAAGGGACCTTGAGAGATCATCTAGTCCAATCCCCCTGCTGGAGAAGGAACACCTAGATCAAGTCACACAGGAATGCATCCAGGTTTTGAATGTCTCCAGAAAAGGAGACTTGTTAGCAATACAGTTATTACCAGTCCATTTAATGTTTTTATTGGAGGTTTTCTGCCCTTTTTTTCCTGCATCTTTTAGGAGTGAACCAGGGGGCTGTATTTGTGCCCTCTAAGTAGTCAGAGCATTGCAATTCATGCTGCTTTCCAAGCAAAGTCAGCAAGTTGTTTCTTTTCTGTTCCATGCTTGGGTCATGAAGGCTTCTGTTGTTGTCAGAAGAAGTGATGTGCTCCACAGAACAAGGAAAAAAACAGCAAGTCTCCTGAAATTTGTGCTGAGATGAGCATTTAAAGAATAGCTTGCTTCTTAAGATGTCAGAAATGCTGAAGGACAGCAGTAGCGATGGGAGGGTGGGCAAGCAGAAAAAAATCCCTGTATGTCAGAGATCAGCAGCTGTGACAGCACATTTTTGCTCTAGAAAATAAACTTTTAGGCTACCTTGTTTAGTCAGAGAGCTGAGAAGGTGCGAATTTTGGGAGCCTGCTCCTGTTGGAGGCCAGTGGTCCTTTCTTATTGACCACAGCAGCTGCAACAACACAGTACTGGTGCTTCTCTGTCTTTTACTAATGGGAATAAAAAGTGAGAGGCCAATGATAGCAGTTACAACTGACAGTCTCTAAGTTTATTGACAAGTTTAATAATAATAATTTTGCTCTTAATCCAATGCATTCTTCTAGTGCTTGTAATACTTTTCAAAACAATTATATGACTAACCAAAAAAATTTTCTCAATATATAAAATTTCTTAGCAATGGAATTGAAAAAATCTTTCAAATTATTCAATAGAATAATTAAAGAAAACAGCTAACATATTCAGCATCAAGCAGGAGCTATTTTTGTTCATAGTCAATGAAGGAACTTTTTAAACAATATTATTACTATTCAATACTGTTTAAAAAGTTATACAATATTGTTACTGTTGTTACTGTTTATGATTAAAGTTAATCAAACATTAGAAACATTTGAAACAACTTTGAAAAATTAACTGTGTCTACAAGTTAAACTAGAGTGTGTGTTTAGTGATTCTAGCCTTTAAAGAAGGAAGGAAATGGCAACATCTATCATCTAATACTATGTTCCTTTATGAGAAGTAGACCCAAGCACATCCAGTGCTTCCACATGCTTTGTACTAGCTGTTGAAGGCCTCTACCACTTGATAAAAGGGAAGCAGGTGATTTGAAGAGAGTGTCACTAGAGACATTGCAAGGTTATTAATTATGTAGTTTCCCATACATAGTCCCTGGATAATGGAAATAATCAGAACACACAAACTGTCAGTGACTGCACATGTTGTTAATACAAGGACCAAATTACCCTGGAACACTCTCTTTCTGATTTCAATAAATCTCCATACCTCCAGATAATCCCCACAATTTTTTTGTCTCTCATTTTCCCACTGAATAATCTTCAGTCACATGAGGCTAAATTCTTTTCCTCTTTTCACACAAGCGTGAGGTTTTCCTGCCCTGAGTGTGGTGAACAGACTTTAGTTGTCCAGGACAAAGAAGTGAGAGATGACTCAAGGAAGAAATTCAAGTCTTGTAAAGGTCATCTTTCACTTTCAGGGTCTCCCATATACAGAGCAGAAGATGACTGAGTTAAAGGAAGACATACTGCTCTTTTTCCTCTGGGTTTACTTAACTAGATTTCTCACGAGCATTTTGATGGGAGTGGGAAGGAAATCTTCAAATGACACACTGCAGCAATCAGATTATACTGTGTGCTGTATCTTTAAAGGGGAAAAAGCCTAGAAATGTTACATTTTCATTTCAAATAAGGAGTTATTACTCTGGGATTTCTTTGATGTTCCAGACAATAATTACTGGAACTGACACAGCCTAGTTTAGTTTCTGAAAGAAAGTTTAATAACTTGTGAGAAGTTGTTCTTCAAACTTACATTAAGGGCATTCAGATTGATTTTTGTGAGAAGAATTCACTGAAGTCAGACATCTCTATCCCCTGATTTTACTTAACTCAGATTTTTCTTTTAGGTAGAAAAATGTATCTAAGTTGTAATGAAAACCATCTTCAGCCTTTATTGGTGTACTGAATAGAAATATTTTCCTGACAAGTAGCACATGGTATTGCTTGCTATAGAATACATAAGGAGCTTTTTTCTGTGCCATCTTTAACATAGTGATAAATGTTCCATCAACCTCACTAAAAGAATCAAGAAACTTAAGGTTCAGGATAAGTTTAGGTGAGTAAAGGAGGGGCATTATGCTCCTGCAACACTGTCATGCTAATAACAATTCTTGTTCTATCACATGCTACATGTTTTGACGGTCTTCCTAAAACAATTATGAATCTTTATAGTAAAGAGTGTATTTTGTCAGTGGATTAGGCATTGTCATGAATGCAGTCATAACATTTTACTTCATTGTAACAAGCCCATTGTAACAAGATGAACTACAGGAACTGTGATTACAGGACCTTTGTGATGGCTTTGTAATCTTTATTTACTGTATGGGTGCAAAGACAAGGATGAGAGGGATTACTTATGCCGACTCAGAGAGATAAATGCATTTTTCTCTGATCCAGGTTAAATTGTGCATCTAAAACATTGCTGTAAATAGCTCTGCCAAGCACTCTACGGACAGTGCCCAGCAGACTTGTATGAAAGCATTCAGTAATTCAGACTTTATTTGGATTTCAGTAATTTGGCCTTTGAAAGCCTTCAAGTACTTTTCCTGTCAGGCTAATAGATTTAAAGAATCTGGATGAATGAATCCAGTTGTGTTAGATGACTGGTGTGCTGTACATCTGACACTTTTATGCTGTTACAGAAGAAACCACTAATTTTTGCTGTACTGAAGGAACACAAAAAGGGAAAATATACAATCAGGGAAATAAAAAGAAAAAACAAACCAAAAACCACCAGAGATGATTTATCACTAAATAGAGGACAAATTAATCTATTTTAAATAAGGCTACAATCCCATAAAGAAACAAACAAATATCAAAATCAAAACCAACATAAAAATCGAGTTGATAGATCATGTCCTGCATTTCTGTCATCATGTGAGCGTGTTCTCTGTCCTAAGCTCCTCATTCTACCCAAGACTCTCTTCTCCCATTAAGTTACAGACTCTCTTAGGTGAACTCTAAAAGACTGCTTTCTTTATTATTTCCTCATTTTCCTTATAGAAAATTCCTACAAATATAGGTAAACATCCCTACCAAGGGGCATATTTCAAAACCATTCCTGTATACTTATAATTTGTGCTTGAGTCCATGGAGCTTTGCT
>VZTY01001709.1:0-15813 GCA_013400935.1 Turnix velox
ATGGGGAACAGGAGAGATGCCTGGAGGAGGAAAGAAACAGTCACTCCAGTCTGCAAAAAGGGCAAGAAGGAGGACCCGGGTAACTATACACCAGTCAGTCTCACTTCCATCCCTGGAAAGGTGATAGAGCATATTATCCTTGGTGCTGTTTCTAGGCACATCAAGGTTAAGCAGGTCATTAGGGCCAGTCAACCCGGATTCACTAAGGGGAACTCATGCTTGACCAAACTGATAACCCTCTATGAAGACATAACCAGGGGGGTAGATGATGGTAAAGCAGTGGTTGTGGTCTATCTTCATTTCAATAAAGCATTTGATACTGTCTCCCTCAGCATCCTTGGGGAGGAAATGTGGTCTGAACAATCAAGTAGTGAGCTGGACTGTGAACTGGCTGAAGGAAAGAAGCCAGAGAGTTGTGTGGGACAGAGTCTAGCTGGAGGGCTGTATCTAGTGGAGTCCCTCAAGGATAAGTACTGGGATCAGTACTGCTCAGTACATTCATCAATGATTTCAATGAGGGACTAGAGTGCACTGTCAGCAAGTTTGCTGATGACACAAAGCTGGGAGAAGTATCCAACATGCCAGAAGGCTGTGCTGCCAACCCGCGAGACCTGGAAAGGCTGGAGAATTGGGCAGGGAGAAATTTAAGGAAATATAGCAAGGGCAAGTGTAGAGTCTTACATATACCCATGTATCAGTATAAGCTGAGGACTGACCTGTTAGAGATCAGTGTAGGGGAAAGGGATCTGGGGGTCCTGGTGGACAACAGGATGAGAATGAGCCAGCAGTGTACCCTTGTGGCCAAGAAGGCAAATGGCATCCTAGGGTGTATTAGAAGGGGCGTAGTCTGTAGGTTCATTTCCGCCTTCTAGTCTGCCCATCTGGATGTGTTCCTATATGACCTGGTGTAGGTGTTCCTGCTCCGGTGGGGGATTGGACTACATGATTTTTTGAGGTCCCTTCCAATCCCTGATATTCTGTGATTCTGTAAACAGATAAATTACCAAACCTGGCTTGCCGTCATGGTACGGCAACAGAGTGGCTCGAGCCTTTTATGATCCTTTCACCCCAGACAACACCAGATTTGAATTTGGATCAGCTCTCTTCATTGGCTGGGCAGCTGTTACTCTTGCCATTCTGTGAGGGACAAATCCAACACTGCCTGTCACCCTTACCCCAGAACAGCAGCTAGCACTGGACGATATCACTCAGATGATTTCTCAACCCACCGTCTCTCGCTTTGTGCCTGATTTGCGAAAGCACAAAGAGGGTGATCCATTGTCCAGATTAAATAAGGTATTGTTTGTTTTAAACAATCTCTGTGTTTTTGGAGATGAAGAAGTGCTGCCTGTAGTAAAACACCAGATGCAGGTGTCTATGAAACCAGTTAAAATGAGAGTAATGTACAGAGACANTATTCATAATTTAGGCCCTGATTGCAATGATCAGCTTACTTTGTGGTCCCTTACAGCAAAAGTTTTTGCTTTGGTTTCCACTCCTGGTGTTGCAGCCGCCAAGGCCCTGAGAGATGTGGACAAGTTAGCCTGCTGGTCTTTGAAACAAGCCAATGAGACTGATCGTGTGTTGCAGGAATTGTTGTTAGATACAAACAGTCTACGACACGCTCTATTCCAAAATCGTGCCGCTATCGATTTCCTCTTGTTAGCTCATGGAAATGGCTGTGAAAATTTTGACGGCATGTGTTGCTTTAATTTGTCGGATCACAGTGAATCAATTCGAAAACGTTTAGATTGGCTAACCCAACACACACAAAAAATCTTGCAGGATGTTAATCCTTTTGATAGTTGGTTGACTTCTCTCCTGGGTTCTTGGTCTGGAGTTTTTTGGTCCCATTATAAAGGAAGGTTTGCGTTTTTACTTATCCTTTTACTTGTTATTATTGTGTGTAAGATTGTTTACCACTGTATAATGTTTAAAGTCAAATCTCGGAAAGTTTTGTGGTTGTTAAAGAAAATGGGGGAATTGCTGGGGGATGAGCACAGGCTAGGGAGTTAACGACTGCCATCAAGTTCTCAGAGCAAGACAAAAACATCGATCGAGGCCTGAAACAGACCTTGCCAGGTTGGAGCCATAGCCACGTGACGACCTTGACAATCCTGTATGTTCTTGGAGGCCTGGGGGAGAACTGGAGCTGAGAACTAGTGGACAAGGAACTCGTGGTCAACTGTGCCGGAAGGAGAAAGGAGAGAAACTGCAAGGGGAGGGTTCGACATTGATGATGTAACATGTGAACAATCGGAGTGTGACTAGTGGGCATGGTTAACTATAGCTGTATATAAGCTTGTCTGATGCTCTCAATAAACGGATTCTGGCTGATCACATTGATCATGAATGTCAGCCCCTTCTTGCGATAATATAGAAGGTTGTCGATGAAGGAAATTTTAAAAGTAATTTATTTCCAGCTTCAAGTCAATTCACAGAAGTCTGCGTTACATCTATGCAGGTTTGTACAATCAAATAATTTGAGTTCTCCAGTCCTTTGTCTTCTTGACAAAGGTCTACTTCATCTTTACAAGCATTTGATAAAATTTGCATGGCTTTTTGACAGCTAAGCTCATTGTTGCTGAGAGCTATTATTCCACTGCAGCCTTTCTTCCTCTTCCTCAACCTGCTCAGTCTTCCTGCATCTGATGTGGGTAAAGATTTTAAGGTAGAATGCAGCTGCTTTGCCTGGAATTCTACACTATCTCAAAATCTGATAACATTCTTTTCAGCCCATAGAATGATCGGTTTTGGCACAACTTTCTGATTTTGATCCTTGAAGAGAGGACAATGCTTTTAGGTGGTTGCAGACATTTTGGGCTTCCAGTTGTATGCCCTACTATCCTGGAAGTCATCAGCATGCAACAGTGACATTTAACTCTAAGAGAAAGGTCCCAAGTCATTGCCATTCAAAAATTGGAATAGTATTTGAAATTGGAACCAGTTTTGCATTGCTGCTGTATGTACTGGAAACAGCAGTGGCCCCAGTGGCTACATTGACCATCATCCAGATGATCTTTACTGTAGAAGTGGTGATCTCCAGGAGGGAATTGGTAAACAGCTGGTGGCAGTATGTCCTGGTTTGGACCCAAGATGATTATAGGACCCTCCCCCAGCGACAGATGGCCCCCCCTCCTCTCTCTGAAGAGAGGAGAGGAAGGAATGAGGAGATTTGTGAGTTTAGAAGAATTCCAAACTAATTTAATAGATAATGAAATAATAGATAAAATTAAAAGGAAAAGATAAAAAGGTATACAATATTTACAAAACCGTATCAAGCTCCCGGGATGATGATCACGTCCCCAGCAGACGCAGGAAGAGTCCCCGGCTGGGGCCAAGTTCAGTCAGGAGCTGGATTCAGGAGTGCTCAGATCAGGATCAAAGGCAGAGTCCTTCCCTTGGGCTAAAGAGAGCAGGCCGAGGAGCGAAGGGAGGCCTGACCCTTCGATCCCTCAGCTTTTATATACTGAGCATGGGGCAGATGGGATGGAATACTCCTGTTGGTCAATTTTGGGTCACCTGCCCTGTTCGCTCCTCCTTGCTGGTGGGACTTCTCTATGTCTCTCCGTTTCCAGCCCCCCCCCGGTAGGATGGCTGACAAACATTCTGACCTTGATCACCACAGTGAATAATGAAAATAAGAGCTTCTTGCATACCATTCCCTGGTCTTATCAGTCTGGGAGCGAACAGTGTCTGAACAATGTGCAGTTAATTTCAGAGTTTAGTCAGACAGAAGAGGCCTAGCTGAAAAGTAAAGTTACAAACTAGAAAATTTACCATATTTTCCTCAAACCAGGACACCTGTGATCTTGTCCAAAATTTACCCAAAGCAGGAATAGCATGTAAGTCTGATAAGGAAGTCTGCTATAAGGACTCCCCAGAGCTTTCTCTTTTCTGTACAACACAAACTTTTTCAGCCTGTTCTCACAGGAGAGGTTCTCCAGCCTTCTGATCATTTTGTGGCCCTCCTCCGGACTCATTTCAACAGATCACTTTGTTCTTATGTTCAGGGCTACAGACCTGGATGTAGTACTCCAGATGGAGTGTCACTAGAGTGAAGTAGAGGACCTGCTTTAGTCTTTCTGGGACACCTGTGACAATGTTTAATTATTCCCAAGTGGACAGTTAGAAATCCAGTTAGAATCTCTTCTGATTCAAATTGGTACTATTGTGTTTTGTTCTTCAAACATGCACTCCTGAGAAGAGTACAGTTTCATCTTCTCAACAACCCTCAATTTGCAGAAGGAGACTGCAAGAAGACCCCCCATTAGTCTTCTGTAAAGGAAGCCTGACAAACCCATCTCTCTCTGTCATGAATGTTATGTGCTCTTAGAGACCTTAGGCATCTTAGTGACCTTATTCTGACCTCTCTTCATGCTGGCAGCATCTTTTCTGTACTGGGGTCCCAAAATTGGGCCCAGTACTCCAAATGTTGAGTCCTAAGTTCATAAACAGAAAGGAATAACCACTACTGGTTTCTTTCTTCCTAATGAAGCTCATCTTTCATATACAGTGCCTGTCTTAGAGTGCTGCTAGGACTCCTATTTGTCTCTAAAGGCACTCAGGATCCAAAGAGGTCAGAAAATTATATTTATGTAAAACTCAGTGACATAAAATCTCTAATAGCACTTCTTTAAGGATTTTTTAAACCAAGTGTTAGATGTAATATCTCAAGAGAGAGTGATAACAGAAATAATTCTAGATGTCCAAATCTAAGATCATAAGCCTTTAAACCACCTAACATGGAAGTCCTGTTATTTCAAGAGTTCTTCTAACCACAATCATCCAGCCACTAACACAGTATGCAGGAAGAGATGCTTAGTTCCAAAACAGTCTGGGCCTAGAAACTAAATCAAATATGGACTTTAAACTGGTTTGATGATAATGTTCTCATTACTACTGTTACTCTAAAATATTCACTTACTCTGAAGAACTGCTAGGAACTGGAAACTGATTTTTGCTATCAATTTAAAAGATAAAAAGCATCATGGAACAGTGCTTTTGTTATACTCAGGTAATTGTCCTTATTGGTCAGTATGACAATTTATTTTCTTCATAAGAAGAATGACATGTTAAGTACTTCTGTGAACACAAAATTTATTTATATCAGGATATATCCTTATGCTATTCACTTGTCTGTACAAGTAAGTTCCAAAGGTAAATGAGAAGCAATGGAGAAATAAGTCATCATTTTCTTTCTTCAGTTTCCCCCTTGCTAGAAAGAACTTTCAGAATATTTAATGTTCATTGTATTTAAACATATAGATACTACATGGTTATTTAGCTGCTAATCTTCTAAATATGTAATGCCTTTAGATAATTTTCTTTAGACTGTCTCTTCCTAAGCATAAACTACTTGTCTGCTAAGTAAAATCTGTCAAACATATGCTATAAAAAGATAATATTTGCAATGACAGTTTCCATGAAAGATCTAAAAAGGTCTCTGCATGAAATTTTTTCATGCAATGTTTTTTCAAAGTTCATCTAGCCACAAAGAATGATTTTGATTAAGGATATAGTAATGTAGGGGTTGAACTAATAGTTTCTCAGGTTACTTGCCAAAAGATTAAAGAGAATCAATAAGCAATTACATATTTGATTCTGAAGCCAAAACTCACAGAGCCATTGTGAGAAAGAACAAAATGAAGGATGGACAAGGTTTCTACATCTGAAGCCAAATTCCATTCATGTTGATGTCACTGAAACTGCAGAATTAATTACATCAGCCTTGGGGTAGGTTGAGACTAATTCCTGTGCAGATAAAGCCTGCATCACTGCATCACTATCAGGGAGAGCAAAGACATTCTCTGCCGTTTACTGTTTTTGTTTTTCAATCAGCATCTCCATTACCATCTTCTAGTGTTTAACTCTGAGGCCTGTGCTCCTAGCACACTGCAGCACAAATGGTGGTCAGAGCCATAGCATCCAAATAAAGCTAAAGATGTGTTCCATCGATAAAATTAACTTTAAAATAAAAGATTCTTCCTGATATATATTAGTGAATTTCTATTTAAATCGCAGCTCAGTTAGGAAAAATTGTTCAGTTAAAGACATGCACACTGTATTGGCAAAATCTTTCTATGGGACATGAGTCCTCTTCCCAGCAAACCTTATGCCAAAATGGAAGCTACTAAAGCAAACCCATCTCCCACCTGTGCAACTGGTGGCCAAAAGCTTCCCAGCCACTGTGCCAGCCACGCTTCTTCAGAGCAGAATGAAATTATGTCATGCTTAACACTAGTTGATGGGTACATTCAGTTTTAACATTCAGGGAACAACGCTGGTGGGAAAACATTTCAAAAATTCGAGTAGCTATCTCCCACATAAAGGCAAACTTAGAACAGCAGATACAGGGCAAGGAAAAGGAGTATTACTGGAAGGGGAAATAAGCACATAACATTAAAAAGTCAGTACAAAGAAGCACCTGCAGATCCCTGTGAAGCAGAAACGGCCATTTGCATTCTGAAATTTAACTCCCCCATGAGAACAGTTCTTACAAAAATTCACTTGGAGCGACGGTGCAGCCGAGATTAAACCTGTGAGTTTACAGATGAACCTAGCTATCATGGCTGTCAGCTGAACACACTTAATGATCACTAGCCACTAGAAAAAAGCCCTATAATGTTTTAATATAACATTAAGCAAAAGACTCTACTCATCATGAAGAAGACAGATAGGTAAGAGAAACCAGAACACAAAGTCAAGCAGACTGAATTGTCCACTTTTGATTAATTCAGAAAAACATATCTGCTTATATTTTGGTTTCAGCCTTTAAAAGAACAGTTAATTACTCATCTAGCTGAATAACCTTATCATCCACCTGACAAGAAATTGGCCAATAAAATATGTGTACAAATTGCTTGTGATTCCAAATTGGCTACAGAAAATAACAAATGCTAACTTAATTTCTCGAATTTTCAGCATTTCATGCTGATGACAGAAATGTTTTTCACTGAATAGATCCTCCTTGAAACATTAAGGTCACATATTTGTCAAATAAATTGCTTCCTAATTAATCAGCTTCAGAAAAAAATCATCCAAGAAATCTTATTACAGGATGCTCAAGTAACAAATTTAACTCCTTTTGTGTTCTTAAATTCAAGAAAGACTACAATAAGCGAGCACACAGAGAAGCATGTCCTGTTGAGTGAATATCTGAAAATCAAAAGTATTTACATTAAAAATATGAACCTAAGAAAAAAAAATCTTAAAGACAAAGAAACCCATCTGGTGTACAGGGAAAAGCAACACAACATACTGGGTGACCCCTCTTTACTCAGGCTCAGAGCCACAGTAATGAAACTATATGATCTTCAGGCCAAAGCTGGACCACTTCCAGACAACTTTAAATGCAGTGAGGGCAAATGCATTCACGTGTTGTCTCTGTCCAAAAAAACATGCTCATGGCCAACATTTCAGCTTTAGTTATTCATTCTGGTTGTCTCCATATTTAGAAGTGTAGCAAGAGAAAAGCAGGAAGGAATTCTAGAAATCTAAGCTCCCAGAAACAGCCGCTCATTTGAGTTTACAGGTTATAATTGAAAAGACTGGCCACAGTCAATAGTTTTTGATCTGGAGACTCATGCATTATTTCTAGCTATGAAAACCAAGCTTGTTCTCAACAGAAACAAAGGCACATCTACCAGCATGCTTTTTAGAGAATCTGCAAGGTGAAAAACCCTGGCAGCTCTACCCAGCAGGGTACTCTGTTCACTCCCATGGAGGATCACTCTTGTCTGCTGCTGACTGTATTAAGACTTCTCATCTCACTCAGTAACTGCAATCACTCATCACATGCTGAATTTTTTCTGCCTTCCTTTCATTAGTAACAGTTTCCACTGTAACAGAAGTCTGTGCATGGCATTGTTACTCAGACTTCTGCATCTGCTCAGGGCATCTGTTTTCTGTTGCCTTGTGCTAAATGAATTTTTACTCACAAAAGATTGTCACCAAGCACTACTTCATTCTGCTGCGGAGACCTGCTGATTTCAAGGGTTCTGTAGTGTTTGCATTAATTTGACCCATGCCTTTCAGTTACAATGTGAACAACATATTTTCAGGCACTCTTAAACAGCTTCTGTTGTTACCTGTTAACATGTTCCTGGAGATGTTAATAATCAAATTCTGTAAATAAAGAAGTAGGGTTTCACATAATTTTTGTATCTTGTAAGCTCTTTTCCCAGTAGTTACACAGCCTTTTATTTTTGTGTTTAGAAGGGCTAAATTACTAACATGAGTCAATGTACCAATTTAGAGGTAGGTAATACTCCAATTCAAAACTGTGTTGACTGACCCAAGAAAACAAAATGAAGAAAACATGGATCACAGTTAAGTCCCAAATAGCCAACTCATACATTTTAAAGGCAAACTCAGTTGTTTTTCTATTACACATGTAGTTATATTATCAGTAATTTCTGACCAAAAAAAATGTACTATGAATACTACTAAACCACTGAATGGGGTGTTATGCAATTCCTCTATTATGCAATACCATGCCATCTCACTTCTACACACTACACACACATGTGCAAAAATAGAATTAATGAGCACTGAAATACAAAAACATTGCATAGGATCTGCAATATTTACCTCTGTTTTCAGCAGGTTTTTTCTTACATATCATGTGTCTAAATTATTGCACTACAAAATGATCATGAAGCCATTAATAAATTACATAAGATTGCTTTTCTAAAAAAAAAATACATATTTTAAGTCTTTTAAGATATTACAGGTTTTAAACATATTAAACATTGGAGTTTTAAATTGTATTTATCCATAAAATTGAAAAGAACTACCCCAACCCTGGATTAAATTATATTAATAATGGCTCATGAGGGGATAATTTTTGTAGAAAAAAAATAGTTGATGTCTATTTGAAAAATTCAAAGAAACATTTCTTTGGCGTGGTCTTTTTCAACTCCCCCCAGTCATGAATTTCATTTAGAGGTTTCAAAAATTGAAATAAATCTTATAGGTGATAAATTAATAGGAACTGCACTTTACCACAATTAAAGTCACCAGATAAATTACAAGGGGTTTGCCTGTTTATCAGAAGAATAATGTAAATTTGTCGGAAGGACAGGTGGAACACAGAGTACTGATAAGGATATGAGTTCCTCTACAAAAGATAGGAGTGTCTTTACAAAGGTAACTAGGTGATTTTACAGACAAAGGTGTTGATTAAAACAAGACAATTTACATATAGATGCTACTAAAAATGGAAACATGATTTTAATATGAATGTTAGGTTTTGATATGCATGTTTGCTGCCCTGGTAGAGTCTGTAAATCCTGATTACCTTTAAACTGATGCTAAAACAGATAAGGTCATTTGCAGAGAGGAAAAATTAGTATAAAAAGATGCAATGCTCTCTAGCAGTTTGAGGAATGTCTCTATAGACTCCCCCTTTATTCGAATAAAGTTAACTCTTCTTCAGGAATCCTGTGAGTGAATACACCATCTTCAGGCAATGGGAACAATACCAAGGTTTTACCTGGAAAATATCTCAGTGTTTCACTGCCATATATAACTTGAAAGGTCCGAGATAAAGAACTATATTCTCTTTTGCAAAACGTAATGGACAATTTATATTTTGTTACATTACACATATTTATAAAAAATACAATACAGATATATATAAGATATAAAAATATATAAAATCCAACAACCTGTACCAATTTTCAGAGAAAATCTACTTTGTACCAATGACCACACCGTGCTCCATTAAGCTCACAATGAGATAAACATATGGTGACTATCTCTTTTGAGACAAAGGCTTGATTTTAGTGTATTTGTTACCTGTACAGCAAAGAACAAAAATGGTTAAGCTTCAGTAGAAAGTCAATAAGTGTTCCATTAGCTCTATTTTGTTCTAACAGTTCAGTGAAACATACTGAACTATAGTAACAAAGCAGCAAATACTTTCAGAGTAACACAAAATGAGTACCTTTACTTAGAAGTCAATTGACTTCTAAGTCGGACAGATTTACCTAGATATTTACTCCCGAATGAATTTCTGTCTGCATACATGTCCACAAAAGAGGCTTAGGAAAACTCTATGGAAACAGAGACTTTATGTTCTCATGACAGCCAAGTGAGATACAATTCTGATTGCTGAACCGTTCAACGGGCCTTGCATAATCACTGAGAACTCTGGTTCTCTTCAAGGCTTCAAGTACTAGTAAGTGTTAATTTTGGCAGGAGGAAAGATCTGCTGGCTCTCTTCTCCAATTCCTTCTAGTCTCCTAGATCCACAGTGAGGACACACTGTGACTGTCTTCACACAGCCCCTATTCCACACTGCACATCACTGACCACCAGCACAGCAGATGACACAAGTCTTTAGGAGGTAACTCTTGTTAGCTGTCTGGGGACAAGAAGGGATTAGTCTGTGCAGACCACATCCTCTCAGGCTGAAATACCCCCAAAAGTGTTCCGGAGGTTCTAGCATAAAAGCCCATGATTCAGAGAAATTAAGATTGATTCTGCAGTGTGGGGATCATTGAGTAGTTCCTCGTGCCTCAGAAGAAGATAAAGCATTTAAACTGTTCAGAAATGGGTAACTTAATATGGCTGAAAATCAAGTCAAGAATCCTTGGTATCATGGCTGCTTGGAAATTATGTCTAAATATGGATGGTTTTCAGCATGAGAGTGAAGAAACTCCTGCTATGGTTTAACCCCTGACAGCAATTAGGACCATACAGATGCTCACTTCCCCAGTTAGGGCAGACAACTGCAGAGTAAAAGTGAGGGAAAAGTTGTGGATTGAGATCAATAGTTTTAGTAAGTAAAGCAAAAGTCATCCATACAACTAAAGCAAAAAAAAAAGAAATCTATTAAAAAAAAAAGGAATCTATTCCCATCACCAGGCTAGTGTTTACGCATCTATGGGAAACCAGGTTTCCACCCCATGTAATAGTAACTTGAGAAGACAAAAACCATCACTCCAAACATATCCTACTTCCTTCTTCTTGCCCAATTTAATTTACCAAGCACAACATCACATGGCATGCAACATTCCTTTTATCAGTTGGCTTCAGCTTTCCCAGGTGTACTCCCTTCCTAACTTCCTGTGCACTCCCTGCCCTCAGTGATGGGGCAGTATGAGTAGAAAAGATCTTGATTGCCTAGCAACAACCCAAAACATTACTGTATTCTCATCCTAAATCCAAAACATTGTCAGCCGCTACTAAGAATGTAAGAAAATAAGCTGCTAGTAAGAAAGTTAGCTCTGTCCCAACTGAAAATACAGTACAGCTCTGCACATCTTCACTGTTATTTTCTTCCTGTCTAGATGCAATCATATTTAAAACCAAAACAAATCAAGATACTTCACAAGATCCTCCTGTAAAATGAAGGTCATGGAGTTGTGTATTTGTTCTTGGAACATGTTCCATCTATAAAATTGTGTAGTATTTCACTAAAATGACAACATAATATGAAGCAATGACTTTCCATAGAAAAGCACACAAAGCACGTACAAGGACATGTCTTTGTCATGCAAAAAACATGGTTTGGCTTCTGACAAAGTATAACAAATTTTGATGAACCTCTCTCATATTTCCAAGCAAGCATAAAAGCATGACCAAATTTTCATTTCACTTGAATCAATGCTCCTAAGTCCTCCTCATTTTGTTGATGATATACATGATCTTCTATTTAATATTATAGCACTGGAATCGAGATGATTCTTTTTCTAGTGTAGTACATTGCTGCCAAGAGTGAGTCATCTTAATCACATGGCTTTTTAAGTGCCTAGTACTTGCTTTCTGTGTTGAATAAATGAAGCTTTCTGCAATTCTGACCTGCTGTGGCCTCTTTATAAAGTAATTGTTTATCTTTCTAAGATCAGATGGCAATAGACAAATGCCTAGTTTCTGAGCTCACATTTGTGTAAATCTGCAGCTTTGCATTTGATTTCAGAGTAATTATTCCAAGGGCAAGGTGACATAGTTTTGTAAACATCCCTTGACTAGAAACAATGTTTTCTCTGACAGTTTTTTAAAGCAGACCTAAAATACATCTACCCATGCAATTTCCATGTTAGTTCAGAGAATGAGCATAGATAGACCCTCCACAAAAAACTAAACTTTTTTTTTTTTTTAAAGGAATACATCCAAGCACTAATAAGTGCACAATCTGCTTTCAAGCACATTGCTCCATAGATGGTCAGAAAACAGCTTGGTTATGTGGTGCATTATGCAATCACTCTAGCAGGCAAGTGCACTATATTTCTTCCTTAGAAGCTAATGTACTCTTTATCCCACATATCATTATTTCCTTTTTCCTTCAGAAACTAACTTGCCTTTTCTCTAAATGCTTTTCACACCTAAGCTAAATGCTATCTGCTTTTACTTTCAATTTTTAAGCAACCATACAATAGCAATGTAAAGAATTTTAAAGTTCATGGACACCTTTACAGATTAAACTTAACATCTAGATTTAATTGCATTGCTCCCCCCTTTATTTTCAAATTACTTCCTTTCCTACACCCAGATCTTATATTTATGTGCATTTAACTATAAGCACACAAGTAATAGCACTCTTATCCTGTAGGCATCCAGGTAAACTTATGAAACTGTTTTCACTAGCTCTTCACTACAGATCAGGCTAGCAGATAACAAGATCTTGAAGTTTGAAATGGCATTTTAAAAGACTTCGTTCGCATCTAGGACAGCAGAGTGTATTCTTGTTTGAGTCATGTGAACACTTCTAAAAATGAAAAAGTAATGGACAAAGATACCTGAAAAAATGAGCCTAGACTTCACAAGTGGTTTCAATTTGAACTCTACATATTTGTTGATTTATCTACAATGAGCAAAACAGTGATTAGACTGAAAAGTATTGGAGTGTGTCCATGAGCAGCTTAGGATTTGGAGAAGCATCCAGAAGGATCATCAGACTGTGTTAGGTTTCAGCATCAAGGCTTACTAATCATTGCAGTTCCTGCACACACTCTGATGTCTCTCACCTTCATGTGGCTGTGTGCAGTGGGCAGTGACACATCTAGCTCTATGTCAAAGGTTTTTATGAAGATTATTCAAGTGGGCTTTATTCAGGTAACCACAATTGACACACTATCACCCAAAATAAACACTTGTGCATCTACCTTCAGCAATGTTGCACACTGTTAAGGCCACATTATTGTTAATGTAAATTTATTGCCAAATCTTGTACATGTTTGCATAAGTAAAGGTACTTCTACATGTGCTAGGAAAGAAGTCAAGACTCACACTTAACCTCGTAACTCACCACAAAACCAAAGTATGATCTTTTTTTTTCTGACTGCGTATTATTAATTGTTCTAATATTTTTTATGTTCCCCATGTATATCTGTCCATCCTAATATATCAGCAGTTTTAAAAAAAGGTCATACTTTACATTTTGCATTAGATCAATTTCTGGTTTGAAAATACTAATACTGACTTTTCTCATCATCTAAAAGTGTATTACCAGTTGTTCTGTGACTAGCAGAGACCACAACAGAGCTTTCTATGGAGCTGTGTACTTTTCTCTCTGCATCCTTAGTCAACACCCTCACAAGAAAAGGATCAGGACATGCAGCTGTTAATATATAATTGTATGTGTGACTGTCCAGTGGGCTGCGAAACAGAACATCTAACAGTTGATTTGTTTGTCATGAGGGCTTCTCATTTTTTTTCTCATGAGGGCTCCTGCTTCTTAATAGCCACTAGTTTTCATTATCTCACTAGGAGTATACTTCATCCTATAAATTTTTTCTCTCCCTTGAAATCATTTGGAGACCAAAAGGATTTATAACTAAAGGAAGACCTGATAGCCAGAAAGTCTAATCACAAAAAGGTACTTGTAAAAACAATAGTAAAGAATGAATCTATAATGTGTTTTTCCTTATGAAATAGTAATCTGGACAAAACCTGAAGAAGTTATTAAATCCTTCTCTTCAGAAAAAGTATATACTATAGGCTTTTTTACACTCAGCTTCCATTGAGTGGAACAGCTGTAAGGCTGAAATAATTTCCCACAATGGAAATGGTTTAAAAAAATTATTTTACATGCAAAATCTCTAATACCATATTTAAAGAAATACATTATTATATGCACTGGTGACAAGGCAGTGTCTGTGTTAACCATGCCTGTGTTCTAACTGGTTAGTTGCTGCTGCAGCAGTTATCTCTTGCCTACTTCTGGGATGAGAACACTACATAGGGTATAGGACTGTCAGCTGTCACTTTCCACACATTAGCACACTGAATAGAGCTGTCAAGACTAGCTGGTCCTCATAAGTACTATTAGCTTTAAATATGAAATTAAAAAAAGAAAAAGTGACACCAGTAAAGTAAATCTCTCATTATTACAAACTACTCAGTCACAGCACATTCCCTGTCTTTAGCTTTCATGATGGTCTTTCCTTCACTAAAGCACACAAAACCATAGATTTTTTTGTAACTTCACACATTCTGCCTCCTATTCATTAGAGCAAAATCCTCAGCAACTTTGCTGCACGCTACTTTTGATAGCATGGGTTTTGGACATAGATGAGTGAAGGACACAACATAGCTGACCTAGGCAAAATGTCTAGTGTTACACAACTGATAGCAGCGGATTTGCTGGAACTCTTTGGTTGCAAGCCTTGGGAGGAACAAGATGGCGCTGCTGCCTAGAGGGAACAGTGTGCTTGTTTTGCAGAGTCATGAGCAAGGATACCCTGCTTGCCTTGTGAATGCCCTGGAGGTGGTGCTGATATTCGCTTTAACCAATCAGTAAGCACCCTGTGTAAGGTATTGACCAACCAGGACAAGATTCTGGTATGTTCCATATAGAAATCAGACCATCACGCATTTGAAATATATATAGATCTATTCTCTTGCCTACTTCTGTTCCTGCCCACCCGCTGGAGTGACAAGGTGCCTGCTTGCAGACTGATGTGTCAGTTTCAATAAAGCAAAAATAAAAATAATGGATTAAATAAAAAAGCTTCCAGCTGATGTAATACTTTCAGAACTCATGCTTCCGCAAGGAATCCTTTCTTGCACATAACAATACCATGTGCTTCTTTCCCACAACACCTATGACACTTGTGCCAGACTTCAGGGGCATCAGAAAAGACCATGAGTTTGCAACTGCCAGGATGAGAGACTGTACATGGCAGTGGAAACCTGAGAAGTACACTAAGGCAACATGTGATGTCCAAACACATTCCAAAGAAGCACAAATGGAATCATAGAATCATAGAATAGTTTGGGTTGGAAGGGACCTTAAAGATCATTGAGTTCCAACCACCCTTCCATAGTGGGACACCTCCCACTAGATCAGGCTGCTCAGTGCCTTGTCCAGCCTTGTCTTGAACACTTCCAGAGAGGGATTGTCCACTGCCTCTCTGGGCAACCCGTTCCAGTGTTTCACCACCCTCACTGTAAAGAATTTCTTTCTTATGTCGAGTCCAAATCTACCCCCTTCCAATTTACATCTGTTGTTTCTAGTCCTCCCATCCAATATCTTATTAAAAAGTCCTTCCCCTGCCTTTTGGTAGGACCCCCTCAGGTACTGATAAGTTACTATAAGGTCCCCCCTGAGCCTTCTCCTCTTCAGGCTAAACAACCCCAACTCCTTCAGCCTGTCTTCATAGGGCAGTTGCTCCAGCCCTTTGACCATCTTAGTGGCCCTCCTGTGGATCTGCTCCAATAGCTCAATGTCCTTCTTGTGTTGAGGGCTCCAGAACTGCACACAATACTCCAGGTGGGGTCTCACCAGTGATGAGTAGAGGGGCAAAATCACCTCTCTGGACCTGCTGGTCACACTCCTCTTGATGCAACCCAGGATTTGGTTGG
>VZTY01001709.1:15855-31546 GCA_013400935.1 Turnix velox
GGTGCAGGACCTTGCACTTGGCCTTGTTGAACTTCATGAGGTTGGCATGGGCCTGTCAAGATCCCTCTGGATTGCATCCCTTCCTTCAGTTGTATCAACTGCACCACACAGCTTGGTGTCATCTGCAAACTTGCTGAGGGTGCACTCAATCTCACTGTCCATATCTCCTACAAAGGGGTTAAATAGCACTGGTCCCCGTACTGATCCTTGAGGAACACCACTCGTCACTGGTTTCCACTTGGACAACAAGCCATTGACTGCAACTCTTTGAGTTCGACCATTCAACCAGCTCCTTATCCAGCCAGTGGTCCATCCGTCAAACCCATTCTTTTCCAGTTTGGTGACCAGGATGTCATGTGGGACAGTGTCAAATGCCTTGCACAAGTCCAGGTAGATGATGTCAGTTGCCCTTCCTTTGTCCACCGATGATGTGACTTCATCATAGAGGGCCACCAAGTTGGTCAGGCATGATTTGCCCCTGGTGAAGCCATGTTGGTTGCCTCCAATCACCTTTGTGCCATCCTCCATGTGTTTTTGCAGCACCTTCAGGAGGATCTGCTCCATAACTTTGCCAGGCACAGAGGTGAGACTGACTGGCCTGCGGTTTCCTGGATCTTCTTTCCCTTTTTAAATATGGGGATATATCTCTTACTGGTAAAAGCGTCCATCTCTAAAGTGTATCACTTGTAATGGACATATTCTAGTTTGCCTCCTCTAACTACATATTAAAAAGATAGTGTATTTTTTAATCTCATTTCTTTTACTTTTGGAATTGTGTGTTTATAGCTTTCCTGGAACTCTCTTATCAGTATATCCACATTAAAATGAAGTAATTCTGAACAACCCCAAATTTAGTATGGAATTTGAAAGGGAAGCTCTGTTAATTTGTGTTTGCATGCAACCATGATAGCATTCACCTAAAGAGGTTTTACCTTTTTGCCATTGTCTTCAAAGGATTTACAATAGTGAGTAAGCAACTTCATGGAGAATGTGCAAAAAGAAGATTCAGTGTATTCCTTTTATGTGAGCTGATTCTCATGATAATAGTAGGAGTAGTTGGTTAGTGCTTCCCTGAATCCAGTGAGCAGACCTGCTGGGTAAAGAAAGCCTTTCCTGTAGCCATTTACTGGGACAGAGTAGAGTTTTCAAGTTTGAAGTAAATGTAATGTTGGGCAAAATACAATCTTAAAAGGCCATCTCTAGTCACCAATTTAGAGGTAAACTTAGAGAGTACCTGCATATCTTCTAGATTTTATCTACTTGAGATGGTTAAGTCACCACCACTGGAGAATTACACGTCAGGTTTGTAAATCCACATTTATTCCAAATAATTATTCCAAATTATTCCCAATAATAATTATTCCTAGTATACTGGACAAAAAAATTATTTTAAACAATTTGAACCTGACCAGGTAGCAGCGAAACAGCAAGTACGCATTGGTTAGCAAAGCCAGCAATAGTGATGAACACGCCAGTGAACATAGTGGAATACTGGATGTCTATGTTTGAAAAGTTCTCATGGATACCACAATACTCGGAAAGGCTTTATGCTCATATTGAGACGTAAGTGCAGGAGTTAGTGCATCTCAGTGCAAAATCATGACTTGATTGACCAGTGGTCAGATCCACAGATGAATATAAACTCCACTGTTTAGTGTACCACAGTGAAACCATATGGCCCCTTGGCTTTGAAACCTATCTCTCTCTATCCCCAAAAGGAAGAGTTAAGTATTTCAGAATGAACACCAGGGAAAAAAGCAGTTCTCTGAGCAAGTACTTCATATCAGTACCAAAGCTACAAAAGTCTTATGGTTCCCTTTCTAGAGTTATGGCATTGTATTTCCTGCAACAAGAAGGCATATCTGCAAGGGAGTGCAGATATTTGAGGGGCCTAGCCCCTCAGCTGCCTTAGCCTGGGACACAATCAATGCACTGCAGCGGAGTATGTTCTCAATGTTCTCTAAACACAAAAATCTATAAAATGAACACCTGTGATGAACAGCTGCTCCAGTCCAAGCCAACAGCTCACAAGGACAAGTGAAAACTCATATCCTATTTTTCATGGTGAATAAAGGTACATAGGTTTTTATATACAGAGGATAAGAATCAAATGAATATCACAGTGTATAATTTATCACTTACAATTCATAGTTTATAATTGCTCTTGGTGAATGGAACAAATACGGTAGATTAATACTGACATTTTTCCTACTGCAGAATGAAAGGATCTTCTAGTCTGCAATTTCCTAATTAAACAGGATATGCAATCATAGAATGAAAGAAAAGCTCTGATTATCTTGGTCTATGACAGGCCAATACATTTTTCCAGTGAAACTGGAGGGTTAATGAGCAGCATTAGTGTAGGTAGCCCATGCTGCCTCTTATCACTAGCAGACAACCTTACTCTCAACTATTTCTTGTTTTCAGAACTGAATATTTCATTCTCTGAATTGCACAGTGCTGCCATTAAAAAAGAAAAATCTCCTGGGATTTCACATCTTTCTAAGAAAGAATATGTTAAAATAGAATGAAATATCTGAGAGATCAATGGTCATCAAGGAATATCAGAAAGGTGTATTGCAGAAGGAGGACAGAGAAAAAGATGGAAGAAAAATGCACAGATTTAAACGATTTCCAATCCTGTGGGCAATTTGCAACAAGTCAAGGCAATTTCTCTGGCCTATACTTTGCTTCCAGCTGCCCTCTTTGCTGAGGACTCAGTGGAAAGAGGTCACAAGATGCACAAATTGTTATGGCAGTTGCAGCCTGTGTCTAGCTGCCTCCTTTTGAAGGATCCCTCAGGAACTGTCACTGATCTATTCCAGATTTTTTGGAAGCAGCCCATCTACCATATAAGCAGAAGAAAACTGTACTATATGCATAATTGCTTTTCCTGGTCAGGAAGGGAGAAGCAGGGCTCACTGCTTCAGAAAAACAACACTGCCAGCTGGCTAGAATAATTAGCCATCAAGCAAACACAGGTAAATGTCAAAATTTTCTAGATGTAGAAGGCCACACACTTCTTTCCTTACTTGTCCAAATCAAGACACTGCAGTAAAGGCAAAATGCAAGACTTAAAATGTTATTTGTTAACTTTTTTGAGGTGACCATTTTTAAATACTCCTCTCTCCAGAAACTTTGTGTGTCTGTTTTGCACATGCCTATGCTTCCACTTCCCCTTCTTAGCAGTGATCCATAGACACAGTGGCTTACAGGATAAGTTATTTGTGCACAGTCAGCAGCTCTTACAGTAATGACATACTGGGACCCTTTTCAGGGTGATAAATGCTGGCAGTGCAGTGAGTACAGCAGGAATTGTGACAAACTCTTACAGAAGCTGTACAGAAGAAGAAGGCAAAACACTGATGTGTCATTCTGCAGCACAATGGGGCTCCATTCTGACGAAGTCAGAGAAGCTACAGCTATGTAATATATTTGCCAAGAAAATCCACTGGTAATTTGAATACCCAGATGCCCTCTCCTGATTAGCTGGACAGGAATAAAAAGGCACTTTTCTGTCCAACAAACTTGGGATCTCTTCCATCCCTTTTCACTAGAAAGTGAAGAACGGGGAAGAAAAAGGTAGGTAGTCCTCAATCTGGTTAACATATTAACTAATGTTTTGCAAATAAAAGCTATTTCTAGAATGTGTGAATGTATCTGGAATTATAATTAACTTTTCCAAAACAAGCATAGTGTAAATGCTTTATACAAAACAAGCGAGTACTGACATGCACATAAAACATTTTGCTCTGAAATTAATCAGTCCTCCTACAAAAAATAAACAATCCTTTGGCTTCACGAAGGTCACATTCTCACAGTCAGAAGCTGGCACTGGCTCATCTACCAGCTCCACTGAGCAGCTGAACAGTTCACATCAGCAGAATAGTGGACAGTCCAGACCAGGGACTTTTGTGCACCAGTTTCAAGTCTCCTTCTTAGCTGAAAAATAAATAGACATACACTGCTGTGGAGCTCTTTGCAACAAGCAATTCCCAAAATCATTTTCTCTGTCTTTTTCCATAAGTGCAAGTACTATTTATATCTAACTGTGGAAACACAGTTAGCCTGAAAGTATATTTAAAGGAGCAGTTTGTGATCTGGCACCCAGTCCTACACATTAGTAAACAACTCCACTTTCAGGGACACTTGGACCATCTGAAAATCTTGTTTACTATCTGACTTAACAGAGCATGAGTTAGATACTTCATGTACTTGTTTTCACCAAGCTTCCAGTCTCAGAAGTGCCACAAAAGAATGAGTCATTCAGTGGATTGATATCACAGAGGTGAAAAGATACTTGCTCAAATATTTTGTTTTTCTCTACAATAAGCTACACTACTACCTTTTTCATAGTGAAAGAAGTCATAGAAGAGGAAAACTCTTTACCCTAAGGAAACAAACTCCAAATGCAGTCCTCCAGATGAAAACCTGTTACACAGACTGTCTACAAAAAATTCTGAAAGAAATAAAGCACTACAGACTTAATGGAATTCTTAAAGAACCAGCATTTCACTGGGTTTTATAACTAAACATGGTTAGTTATTGAGAATACCAATATCAGGTGAGAGGAACTTTAAAACAGCCTGCTAAAAAGTCAGCTAAATAGGAACAGAATAGCAAACATATTTCGTAAAGACAAATAAATAGCAAAGTACATTGGAGAAAATACAGCTAGGAGTCCTAAAATGTTTCCATTTAATATTATCAGTTCTGAAGGAAACTGATATATCACTGTAGTCCAGGGAAGAACTTTACTCAATATCCACTACTTTTAGGAAAAGGAAGAAAACTGCTGAATTACATTAATGAATCAGAGAGAGAACAATAATATAAAATAACACAGTGATTCTGTAGAAACAGTAGTACAGACTCAGACAGAACTCTCTATGCCATGACTAGGCATTCAGAAGTGCATCTCTTCCATGGAAAATAGGTAGTACTGGTTATAATATGTAAAATAATGAAAATTCAAATCTTGCCTCATAATACAAGAATACTGATCTGAATAAAAGATGAGAAGCTGATAGGTATAAATACAAAGGTGGGAAACCGTTTTTTTTTTTCATTCAATCTGCAAATACACTATGATGTGTATTAACACAAAGACCCACTGAAGCAAAAGTTTACAATAACAGAATTACCTTGGTTTGAAGGGAACATTCAGATCACTGAGAGCAACCATTGACTTAACTCTGACAACATCACAAACAAATATTTCTAAGCTCTATGTCTACCCATCTCATAAATATGTGCCTCAACCACCTCCCTGGGCAGCCTGTTCCAATGTTTGATAACCCTTTCAGTGTAAAACTTCTTCCTGATACCTAGTATCCCCTGGCCTAACTTGAGGCCATTTCTTCTTGACTATCATCTGTTTTTGGGAGACCAACACCCACCTCTCTGTAACCTGCTTTCAGGTACTTGGAGAGAGCAATTATGTTAACCCTCAGCCTCCCTTTCTCCAGGATAAACAATCCCAGTTCCCTCAGCTGCTCCTTATATGACTTGTTCTCCAGTTTTTTTGCCTTCTCTCTATGTGCTCCAGTAACTTAATGGTTTTTTTTGTGTGAGGGACACAAAATTGGACACAGTACTCAAGGTGGAGTCATCAACAGAAACAGGGCAATGCAAAGCAGCAACTGTAGGTGGTGAGCAGGGTGATTCAGGGAACTACAGGCCCATCCACCTGATTTCAGTGCCTGAGAAGGCCATGGAACAGATCATCCTGAGTGCAATTATGCAGCACATGAAGGACAGCCAAGTGACCAGGTCCAAACAGCAGGGCTTCATAAAATTCAGGTCTTGTCTAAGAAACTTGATCTCATTCGATGACATGGATGAGAGAAACACTGTGGATGTTGTTTATCTCAACCTCTTCAAAGCTTTTTATACAATTTCCCACAGCATCCTCCTGAAGAAATTGGTTGTCTGTTGCTTGGTTGGGGAAATCTCCCATTGGTGAAAACCTATCTGGAGAGCCAGGTCTAGAAAGTGGTGGTGAATGGAGTTAAATCCAATTGGCAACAAGTCACAGGTGGTGTTCCCCAAGGCCAGTCCTCGTTATTTAATACCTTTATCAATGATCTGGACAAGGGGATTGAGTGTATTCTCACTGAGTCTGTAGATGACACCAAGTTGGGTGGGAGTGTTCATATGCCTGAGAATAGAAAGGCTTTAGAGAGGGATCTGGACAGGCTGAATCAATGAGCCCATGCCAGTGGGATGAGGTTCAGCAAAGCCACATGCTGGGTTTTGCACAGACCTGGGGAACAGTGACAGGAGAGCAGAGTGGCAGAAAAACAGCTAGGGGTGTTGCTGGACTCTCAACTGAATATGATCCAGCAGTGTGCCCAGGACTAGAAAAGTGATCATCCCCTTATATGTGATACCATTCTCTTAATTCAATGGGTACTGATAAAAGAGAAGTTATTGCTGCACTCAGGTAGCTCCTACCATGTTAGCAGCTAGAAGAAACCTCGCATTATTGTTCCGCCCCTATTCTGCTGCATTCTTGGCATTATACTGACCTCTGGTGGCTTGCAGGAAAAAAAAATAAAATCTGAGAAATGGACAAAAAGCCAGGGAATAGCAACTTTGTTGGGAATTCAGGGAGAACATGTACAAAGCCTGGCGTGAAAGTGCTCCAAGTCACTCAAAGCAACAGTGCAGGTGCAATATCACACTAATGACATACTGCTGACAAACCAGAGAATTTTCAGCTCTTACTCAAATGTTGTGGCAGGATTTCCTATAACACTACTATAATAATGTGTAGACAGGACACTCTTATTCTATATGAGGAAAATAAAGAAGAGAATAGGTGAATCTTCATACTTTCTATGCAACTGAAACTGTAAAATCTGTGAGAAAACAGACTCATAGAGTAGGAAGGGACATTCAATGTTGTCTAGTCCAACTGCCCTGAAGAGAGCAGGGACATCCTGCACGAGATCAGGTCTCTCCGAGCCTCATCAAGTCTGGCCTTGAATGTCTTCAGGGATGGGGCCTCTACTACATCTCTGGGCGACCTCTTCCAGAACCCCACCACCCTTACGGTGAAAAACTTTTTACAAATGTCTATTCTAAACCTGCACTATCAGTACATTCCCTTTCAAACAGCCCCTCCTCAGCTTCCCCGCTGGCCCCCTTCAGGTACTAGCTGGTCACTGCACGGTCTCTCCACAGCCGTCTCTTCAACTCTCTCAAGAGCCAACTCTAAATAGCCCCAGCTCTCTCAGCCTGTCCTCATAGGAGAAGTGCTCCTGCCCTTGCATGGACTTCCTCTAGACCTTCTCCAACAGGCCCACGTCCTTCTTTTGCTGGAGCTACAGAGCTGGATGCAGTACTTCAAACGGGGTCTCGCAAAAGCATAATAGAGAGGCCAAATTATCTCACTTGATCGGCGGGCCATGGCACTTCTGATGAAGCTCAGGATACAGTTGGCCATCTGGGTTGCGAGCACACACTGTTGACTCATGGCTAGCTTTTCATCCACCACTACCCCCAAGTCCTTTTCCACAGAGCTGCTCCCTATCACACCACCTCCCAGTCTGTATTGGTAACAAGAATTAGCTAGGCCCAAGCGCAGCATCCTGCACTTGTCCTTGTTGAATGTCATCAGGTTTGTACAGGCCCACATCTTCAGCCTGCCCAGGTCCCTCTGGATGACATCCTGTCCCTCTGGCTTGTGGACTGCGTCACTCAGCTTGGTGTCACCTGCAAAGTCACTAAAGATGCACTCAACTCTACTGTCTTTATCATTTATGAAGATATTAAACCACACTGGTCCCAGCAGAGATCCCTAAGGATCCCTAAGGAGTGACCGCTTGTCACTCCTCTCCTGGATATTGAGCCATTGACCACAATACTCTGAATGTGATCATCCAGCCAGTTCCTTATCCACCAAAGAGTCCACTTAGCAAAACCATTTCTCTCCAACTTAAGAGAAGGATTTATAGGGGACTGTGTCATAAGCCTTGGAAAAGTCCAGATAGACAATGCAGACTGGTTTTCCCCTGTCCACTAGTGTAGTCACTCTATTGTAGAAAGTCACCAGATTGGTCAGGCAGAACTTGTCCCTGGTGAAAGTAAGGCTTCTCAAATGGCTGTCTCAAATCCTGTCCTCCATGTGCCATGCCATAGCTTCTAGGTGAATTTGTTCCATGATCATCCCAGGCACAGAGGTGAGGCTGACAGGTCAATAGTTCCCAGTATCCTCCTTTCTACTCGTTTTGAAAATGGTTGTGATGTTCACTTTCGTCCAGTCACCACGGACTTCTCCTGAGCACCATGACTTTTCAAATATCATGGAGAGTGGCTTGGCAACTAGATCGGTCAATTTTCTCAGGACTCTGGGATGCATCTCAACAGGTCTCATATCGATATTCCGGTTCCTCAGATGGTCCTGAGCCTTGTCTTCACTGAAAGAAGATGGGACTTTCTCCCCCTGCTATCCATCTTGTGTTCCTTTGACTTGGGAGGCATACAGAGAGGGCTTGCGAGTGAAGACTGATGCGAAAAAGTAATTGGATACACCAGCTTTCTCCTCGTATGTTCTTATGAGTTCACTCCTTTTTGTTATCAGTGGGCATAAACACTCTTTAAGCTTCCTTTTCTAGTTTATATGCCTGTAGAAGCCCTTTTTGTAATTTTTTGCATCTCTTGCCAAGTTCAGCTCCAGCTGGTCCATGGCCTTCCTGACTTCCTCCCCTACGTAAGCAAGCAGCTTCTCTGTACGCTTCCCCAGAAATCTGTCCCTGCTTGAATGGCTTGTGCAGTTCCTTCTTGCTTTTTAGTTTGTCCTGCAGGTCTTGACTCAGACACCTCTTCCCTTTCTTGCTGGATTTGCAGCTAGGGATGGAGAGCTCATGTTCTTTATGGAAATTGTCCTTGAATGTCGGACAGCTCTCTTCCACACCCTTGTCCCCGAGCACCATTTCCTAGGAGATCCAATTGAGTAACTCTTCAAAGAGCTGAAGGTTTGCTTTCCTAAAGTTTAGGATGGTGACTATGCTCCTCAGATGACTTTGAATTCCACCTGTACATGGTCACTACATCCCAGACTGGTTCCAGCCTTGGCATTCCCAATTAGTTCACAGTAGCTGGTGATTATCAGATCCAGTGTGGCATCTCCTCATGTTGGGCTGTCTATTTCCTACCTCAAGAAGTTATCAAGGCAGTCCTGAAGCCTCCTGGATTGCCTACACCTCCCCATGTCACTTTTCCAGCAAATACCAGGGTGGTTGAAATTCCCCAGCAGGACAAGAGCTTTCAAGCAGGATGCCTCCTGTAGCTGGAGTGGGATAAGAGAATGCAAGTTCCTCATTAATTTCTGACCGTAAGCTTTTGGCTTCTTTGTTGTTCTTTAGGAATACCTCATTGCACTTTATCATCTCTTCAATACAGAGAGCAATCTCTCTGCCCCTCCTGCCTCTCCTATGCTTTCTAAATAGCCTTTATCCTTCAATGGCCACATTCCAGTCACTGGATTCATCCCATAAGATTTCAGTTTTGGCTACTACTTCCCAGCAGCATGGTAGGTTCCAATTCTTCCTGCTTGCTACCCATGCTTCATGCATTTATATAGCAGCACTTCAGATAACCACCTGGCTGCATCACCTTCCTAGAGAAATGCCCCTTGAGGTATTTCATGGTTGTTCTGCTGTTGACTGCAATTACTTCAAGGGACCCTGGCTCATCTCCCTTGGATGGTAATGCAGTGCCCAATCTTGCAATTGGTTAAGATTCCTTGCTAGAACCATATTCTCCTAACCCTGACATGCTGGCCCACAGCCAGGCATTGTTACCCATTCCCCCTTCTCATCTACTGTAAAACCCTATGAATCAGCTCCCCAGTCTCTTGGGCAAAGATCATCCTTCCCCTTTGAGACACGTATCTCCTATTTGATGCCAGCATTCCTGGTGCACTGCATATGAACACATTGTCCATGTATCTGAAGTTCTGGTGACAGCACCATCCATGGAGCCTGATACAGTCGATAGGTTTTTCTCTTTCCAATGTAATTTCTTCTAATTCAAAGGACTAAAATAAAAATAAGCTGTGCCCCAGATCCCCTAAATATCTTCTCCAAGAATCTGAAGTCCTTTTTGTTTTCCCTGGTTTTGCAAGACGCTGTCTCCTCTCCACTAATCTGGACAAGCAGTGGTCGGCTGTATCAGGTTTGGGAGGATCCTAGTAACATCCTTGATCCAGGCTTCATAAAGACAGCAGACTTCTCTGTTGTGCAGGCTTACCTGGCATACTGGGTCTTCAGCTCCCTTGAGATTATCTCCAGTCAGTATAGTGCTTCTTCTCTTCCATGTGGCTGAGGTTGTTATCGACGTAGCATACCCTCTAGATGGCAGACACCTCTGGTGTAGCTTACCCTTCATTAACATCTTAATTTGCCCTTCCTTCCTCAAGCAGAACCTTGTATCTGTTGTTCAGAGAAACAGGATGTGGTGATATGAGCAGGGAGGGAGATCTCCCATTCCTATGAAACCTCTGTTCAGGCTTTTACCTTCCTCCTGGCAGTACCATGACCTTGATCCTGGCTTTTCTCTGTTGTGTGTTCCTCTCTTTGTTTCAAACAGGATAGTGCCTGGCTCTACCAGTCCACTTCTGCTGCAGCTTCCCTAATACTCCTCAGCCTTTACACTTCTTCACACAGCTCTACCACCATGCTGAGCAGATCATTAACCTGCTGACAATGCAGGTAGTCTCCCTCAAAGCTTCTCCCAGTGGTTCTAGGACTCCCTGCAGCCTGTTATCAGACGGCTGTGTGTTTCTGTGGGAGATCTGTCTAGGTTCCCATATACATTTTGGTTAAGTTGGGGAACCCAGTCCTCCACCAAGCAGAGATCATAATTTACTCCCTAACTCCTATCAAGGAGGAGATCACTGCCCTTGCTGATGAGAGGTGACACCCACCCACTTCTTGTTTACATGGGTGAGGCACCTTAAAAGACCCTTTTTATCTTTGGGAGGGAGAAGAGGGGGCGTTGAGGCATTTACACTTCCTTTAAATCTGCTGCCGCCGGGCTTTGTCAGTTGGCACCACCCCCCTGAGTTACCAGGCATCAGTCCAACCTCACTGTTTTTTTCCTGTCTCTGTAAACCCCCAAAATCTAAGCTTTTTGCCAGTTTTTTTTTTGCCAAAACTCCCTTTCCCCGGGAAGATGTTCCTCTGCAGGAAACGGTAGCCTCAATTTAACTCAATAGTCTTGATGACTACTAAGCTGGTATTCTTTATCGCAGTACTAGACATGTGGGAAATAATTTCCACAACTCCTGTGTGGCAAGTTCTGCTGACCATTATCTGTCACAGACCAAGAACTGAAAAAAAATTATTGCATACTCACAGTTTCCCATTAATGCTGGGATCCCACCAATGTAGTTATCTTGACCTTTGCTTGCAAACTAAAGTGTGCATGTTAAACTAAACTTTCTTCACTCTACTAGGGTTACATTTAACTGGTTTTATTCTATTTTCTTCTGTTGCACATTTTAATTGTGTCTGAAGCCAAGTCATCTGGTTTCGGTAGTCCTGATAGTTACAGTGACATGTTTCATGACATGCTGGCCCTAACAAATACTGGCCCTAACAAAATTCATGAAGCAGTAAATGGATGAACAGGAACAAGAGACCACAAGACAGGAAGGGCTGAAATGGATTTTATTGCTGAAGAAAACATTACAGCAGATTTTACCCTTACAGAGTAGTGTTGGAATTCACTCAGGAAACTAAGGACACACACACAAAGTGAAACAAAAGATGTTTATTAAAGATTCAGTCTGTGACTGGTAATTAGTGCCCCAGGAAACCAAAGACAACTGAAAGGAATGAGGAGTCAGAACTGTTTCTATTGCACTGTCTGTGAAGAGTGAGACTAAATATTGAATTGGTTCAGATTATTAACTTAACTTTCCCTTGCACACAGTGGGAAATGTATCAGCACCTAATGTAATTTGACATAACATTTCCAAGGGGGAGAAAGGAAAAAAGCAGGCTTCACCTGAAGATATCAGTTGTCAGCTGTTGAACCATACTTCAAAAATAGAAGATAGAATGATTGAAGAGATCATTGTCACCATAAAGTACTTTCTACAATTTAAGACAATGCTATCCAAAGCCTAAATAGGCTCTTTCAGTGCTAACTTGTTAGAAATATTGTCAGGTCTGATGAGTCATTCAATAATAAGAAGGGGTCTTTTGTGTCTACTCAGGAAGTGCTCAATAACATTTACACAGAAAGTGAAAACCTCAGGTTAGATAGCTGGTAGGACTTCAGTGTCACATTCTAAGCTGCCCAGTGGAGCTGGAAAACACAACTCCAGTCCACACCTGCTTAGAGAAACTGGCACCTCACCACTGGAAGAATGTGGTGCCACTAACAAGCTTGCTTCATGGATTTAAAAGAAAACTGTGGAGAGGTATTCATCAGAGAGTATAGACATTACCACCTCTCCCTCCCATGCTTTCTTCATTTGGCCAGATGACAAGTAGCGCATGCAACTCTGAATAGGTCTTTTGGCTAGCTACCCAATGATTTTTCACACAGCTTTCAAGGACTTAGTATTTTTCTAGCTCTTTGACAAATTTGGCTGAAACTAGCTTAAGAAATATCACCAACTGACACAGAAAAATAATTTCAGTGATTAAATCATTCATCACATCCTTTGGGAACAAAAAGAAAACAGAAAACACTATTAAATTTAAAGTCAAAATGGTTGAGTGTCCCAAGTCAGTAGGTAGGCAAGCTTTTCCATCTCAATCTCTGCAGGGTGAAGTTTTCCCCTCATGTCTTGTGTCTGAGTTGATAGATTGAAATACCTCAGCCCCTGTGTGCAACAGGTCAGTAGTTTACCTCAGGCTCCCTGAAAGAGGCTATGAAACCTACAACAGGCTTCCATATCAGAGCAGCTAATTCACTTCCGCCAGCTACACATGTACAGTATCTGTGGCAGAGTAACAAGGTAGATACTGCTTGTCCCTCTCCTCTGAATAAAGGCTGAAGGAGGAGGTGTTTTTCAGCCTGGAAAAGTCTCCAGGCAGAGCTTATTATGGTTTTTCAGTACATAAAGGGAGCTTTTAAGGAAGATATACAGGGACTTTTTATCACAGCCAGTAGTAACAAGATAAGAGGTCATGGTTTTAAATTAAAAGAAGGAAGATTTAGATTAGACCCAAGGATTAAATTCTACAGTGAGGGCGGTGAGAGACTGAAACAGGTTGCCCAGAGAAACTGTGGATATTCCACCTCCTACAGTGTCCAGGGGATTTTGAGCAATCTGATCTAGTGAAAGATATTCCTTCCCATCACAAGGTGGAATTGGACTAGAAGGTCCCTTCCATCCTTCACCATTCTGTCATCAACCTTCAGTGATGCAGTAACAGCTTCTAGGGACACCTGAACTGACTAAGTTTCATGTAATCAGTTAGTGCTCTATGGATAGAATATTTTCTCAGATAGCGATTTGAGCTTTCCTGCATCCCCAAAAGTTACAAAGATGAATGTCTTTTTTCTTCACTACACTGTTGACTCACGTAATCAAAATCCGGACCATTTCCATTTGACTTAAATTTCAGTCCAGACACCTCACCCTGAATGGCAAATCAACACTGGACTGTATCATCAACACAGAGTTACAGATCTCCACTCATTAGCCTGACTGGCAGCAACAATCTCAGTATTTTCAGTATCACTATATGCAAAGTGCTGACCTTTATGCATGCATAAATTGGACTTTATGCAATTCTTGAGCACCAGGCAACCTTCTGTGCAAAACAGAATCTTGAATGACAAAGCCAGACTACTGAAGGAGAATTGGCTGAAAATGAACGATAACAGTATTTGTTAGCTTTGCCCTAAACAGAGCACTGATATACCCTGACTTTTTAAAGATCTACATAAGCATAATGACATGAAAACTAATTTCTGTAAAGCAAACGCAGCCTAAATTACTGTAGGAAGAAACCTGTGCTTCTGCAAGCTTGTACACTTCCCTAGAAGCTGTGAGGAGTGGTATTTACTTGATTCTTGCTTTTTTCTTATATTTTTCCCACAACTACCAAGGCTACCATGAATCACTCCTCTTCTGTAATATTTAGAAGACCTTCTATCACCTTCTGTAATTCAGCCATATCACATCAGATAGTTCTGCAGAAGTGACTTTGCAATTTTGTTTTCTATATACTAAATGCAGCCACTTTCTCCACTATTCCCAGATAAGGAAGTACTGGAATCGGCAAAGCAGACTACATACCGCTGCTGTGCGATAAGTCAAGTAACAGAGCTGCGGAGGTCGGTTTTTTTACTAGCCTCGTTCTATTTTTTCTCCAAATATGGTCCCAGTTTATCTTTCTGATGTACTGAATGGCCCTATGTCTCCTTAGTTTCTCTCAAGAACAGCACATACAGCCTTTGACCACAACTGCAGCTGGCTTTGGTCCCTGGGCTGGCGACCACACAGTGAAGTACAACCCAAGACCACAGTGCATATGTGCAGTCACCTCACTGTGACCCTCACCACCTTTCACCAGAGCTACTGCAAAAATGCAAAGCTGGCGTGCTGAAAACAGAAACTCTATGTGCTTTGTAACATAAGGCTTATTGTCCACGATGCCAGGCCTCCAGAGAGTGCTTGTGAGTGCAAGGAAGTGCTTGTGATGATTTCTGTGGCAGCATACCTGCATTATCAGGGGTCCACTTCAGACAACCTTTATTAGGGAAGGCCCCACGGCACGCCCCACTCTCTGGTGTAAATAAGTCGCAGGCACAGTAAGTCCCACGCCACACGGAGGGCAACGAAACACTCCCCACAGCCACTCCAACACCAACAGCCTCCACCTCCCCCACCACAAGATGTCCCAAGAACATGGCTTTATTTTTATTAAATACTTAAGCTGAACAAAATATTAATTATTTGTGAATTTTTAAGTGTTTTCCAATTGATTAGTTGATCTTCATGTGCTGTTAATTTTTTAGTAACGATAAATTATAATAATTAAATTTCTGCCTTTGAGTTGCCCATTCAGTCTTGTCCAAAACTAATGTGGTGTCAAAAAAGGCAAACAGAATTCTTGCTCAGAGTGTTTAAGGAGCTGGTTATTTACCTTGCTCCTGCCTGTTTTTGCAAGGACAAAAAGAATCGTAGAAGTTACTTGTTTGAGCACTTATGTAGAATCATAGAATAGTTTGGGTTGGAAGGGACCTTAAAGATCATCGAGTTCCAACCACCCTGCCATATGCAGGGACACCTCCCACTAGATCAAGCTGTTCAGTGCCTTGTCCAGCCTGGTCTTGAACACCTCCAGAGAGGAGGCATCCACAACCTCTCTGGGCAACCTGTTCCAGTGCTTCACCACCCTCACTGTTAAGAATTTCTTTCTTATGTCAAGTCTAAATCTACCCCCTTCCAATTCACATCCATTGATTCTAGTCTTCCCATCCAATATCAGATTAAAAAGTCCTTCCCCTGCCTTTCGGTAGGACCCCCTAAGGTACTGGTAAGTTACTATAAGGTCCCCCCTGAGCCTTCTCTTCTTCAGGCTGAACAAACTGAACTCCTTCAGCCTGTCTTCATAGGGCAGTTGCTCCAGCCCTTTGACCATCTTCGTGGTCCTCCTGTGGATCTGCTCCAATAGCTCAATGTCCTTCTTNAAGTTTCTTTCCCTTTTTAAATATG
>VZTY01001721.1:3006-22617 GCA_013400935.1 Turnix velox
ATGTTTCTTAAATCTCAGTCAGTCCCACAGAGAAGGCTACATGTGCTGTTGCCAGAAAGAATGCTTTCTATTTTTGTCTGTAATTGGAAGTGTTGACACTTAGAATTCTTATGGACTGTGTTGAGGAAAAATAGCACTACTTGTTTCTTTTTTCTTTTCTTACAGAGATGGGTGTCATGCCTGAGATAGCTCAAGCCGTGGAGGAGATGGACTGGCTGTAAGTGGAAATGTGTTCAGGCCTGGCAAAATCTAATTTGCCTTTCAGTGACATAGGACATGTGTCTTCATACCTCTGCTGTCAAATTAAAACAAAACAGATGTGTTTTCCTTAAAGTGTCCATTTCCATTTTGTGTCCTCCTTTTTAGTGTGACTGAAAAACACAGATTGTAACTGCAGTAGTAACACTTAAACTGGGACAAGCAAAGCATAACTGCTTTTACTTCAGTGTCGTTTGTTTGATAGAAGCTGTCATGTTTGTGGACTTCTATTATATAACATGGTGATGTGAGATCTCTTCCTATCAAGGTCGATCTGTTCCATGCTTTCCTTGTAAATTGAATTCTTTTCACTTCCTTAGTTGCAAGCCAGGAAGAATTAACATTTGCCTATTATTTCCCATCTTGCATGTGACTGTAGTTTCTGTGAGTTCAAATACTATCAAAAGACCTCTTTTTTCATACTGATAACATTGATTCATGTTAATGTGTTCCTTCCTATAGCCTTCCTACAGATATCCAAGCAGAATCCATCCCACTGATCCTGGGAGGTGGTGATGTACTTATGGTATGTATATAGGATAGCCCTATTCTAGGAAAGCCTAGGTCTTTTAATTGTTGTTTGTGCAGTCAGTTCCTTATTTTCCAGATGGATCCAAAATTAGACTAGGTCCTGCTTTACTAGGAAGCATATTCTTAATCTAAAATCTGAATTGTGGGTGTGTTTCCAAATGTTCTTGCAGATGGGATGATTTTTTTTTTTTTTTANTAATAGGAAGTATATTCTTCATCTAAAATCTTTGAATTGCAGGTCTGTTTCCAACTGTTCTTGCAGATGGAATTATTTAATTTTTTTTTTTAGGTTTTACTTTTTGACTACTTGATAGGCACTGCTATGGGAATGAGAGCTGTCTGATTTACAGCAAAAATGAAAGTAGATTAAATACCTGACACAGATCTACATGGAATATTTCTGACAGAGATTAAATGAATGCTTCAGAATTGAAAATACCAGATTAGTATATTTTATGCATCACGTCTTTTGTGGGTCTCCGTGTTTTTGATTCTTTAATCAGTGTAACACTTCCTGGAATCTTCTGGAGCATCTCCAGAAATCAGATGTATGCAAATAGTTTTTCTCATGGACTCTGGCTACTTTTGGTTTTTTTTAAATTTTAAAGGCTATAGTAAAAGATTTCTGTGTTTATATTTAGATTTAATTAGTGTGAAACAATGGTATTACACTCCGAGATTTTCTGTATTATGTTGACATAAAAGTAAGCTTAATTTATAGTTGTTCATATTGCACTTTTTACAGTTTAAGTTGCAACTCTGGTTAAACTCTTTTTTCTTCTTACAGGCTGCTGAAACAGGGAGTGGAAAAACTGGTGTAAGTAATCCAATCTAAATTAGTAGAAAGTACAAGTATAAAAGTGGTGAAATGTGGTGTGAGTCCATGTGTGTATGCTTATATATGCATATATTAATTGCTAGTCTTTACAAGCATGTAGGCATAGTTATGAAGTGTTTCTGTCTTTGGTTGTTGCATCTGAAAACTAGAATTAGACTTAAAATAACTTTCTGCTTTAGGCTTTTAGCATTCCAGTTATCCAGATTGTTTATGAAACACTGAAGGACCAGATGGAAGGCAAGAAAGGGAAAGCAACTATTAAAACTGGTGGGGCTGGTAAGTTTTTATGTCACTTCTCAGATTTGTAACATTGTTAAGATTTCATCACCTGTGAAATTAACCTTAACTTGTGTTGACATAAGTATTTTTACCTTTTTTTTTTCATAATGCTAATAGAACATAATCATCTAGATTTTTATGAAACTAAGTACTAGTTTATTGATGGAGTTTTAGTATAAACTGGGGTGTGTTTGATTTTATACCTTTCTTCATGGGTTTTGGTTGTATTTTTAAGTAACTTAGTCTGTGCTATCCTTAATGTTATAATACGAATTTTCAAAGAATGCTTCCAACTTGTAGACCTATGTTTTGACTTTGTATGAAGTACAATGGAACAAAATTATCTCCGTAAAAAATTCAGCCAAGCACTATTTAGCCAATGTGAAATTCTCATTTGAGTTTTCCAAGCTTATTTGGTTGGTTTAATGCTTTTTCTATTTCTGTTTTTCAAATCTAGTGCTGAATAAATGGCAAATGAACCCATATGACAGAGGATCGGCTTTTGGTAAGTTGTCCTAGTGCTGCTTTAAATGTTCATTTGGTGGGAAAAAAAAGAGAATAAACTACACAAGCATGCATGAAAATTTCTTCAGAAGGGATTAGGCAATTTCTTTAACTAAAGTTGTCTTGTAATTTCCAGCAATTGGATCAGATGGTTTGTGTTGTCAAAGCAGAGAAGTAAAAGAATGGCATGGATGCAGAGCAACTAGAGGTGTGACTAAAGGTAGATATAAAATTACATTATTTTGTAGACTTGCCAAGAAATTTAAATCAAAATGCCCATTTATCACCTGTTGTTAATGGTTATTATTACATTTAAAATCTAATATACATCTGGGCAAATGTGCCCTGCACAATTACTAGCTGAAGACTTTGGTATTCAGAGCAAAATATATTTGCTCTCCTTGTATTGAAAAATCACCTTGTTTCAACTCAGGGAGAGAGAATCATAACTAATATTCATTAAAAGACTTTTTACTAAGCTCTTTATTAATAGGAAACAACTACTCATACAGTAATTTCTATTGTTTCTGTTCACACTTCACACTGGCACATACATACATAAATTTTATGATTGAGTGGTTGGAGCAACAGTTGAGGGGCCAACCACAACTCTTTACACAGAAGTTATACTGATGTTTCAGTGGTTCTAGCTGGGTGTTCAGAAACACTAGCTCAGTCTCATTTTATCAGCTGTGTTGTTATCTGTATCTGTCTGTCTGAGGCAGCCAATTGGATGTGGATCAAGCTACACAGCCAGTTGATGTTGGTGAATGCTGGTGGACTATTTGGCAGACCCCTGGTGTTCTTAAATTCAGTTGAACCACTGGAACATCTTCCTAACTTAACACTCCATTGGAGATTTTCACACACTGCCTCTCACCCTGTACTGTTTTCTCTTGCCTGCTGTGTCTTTTATTACATAAAGAACCTTTTTGCACTAACACAGTAGGGGATTTTATGACTCAGCAGGGGTGGGAAAGTTAGGCTTGCATGGTCTTGGAAGCAACCAAACTGAACATTAATAAAATTGAGATGTAGGTGGTGTTTCAGATCCTTTCTTTTCCTTTTACAGGGAAATACTACTATGAAGTTTCCTGCCATGACCAAGGCCTGTGCAGAGTTGGTTGGTCAACTATGCAGGCTTCTTTAGATTTGGGTAAGTATCCTTCAAAAGAAAAATCCAGTAGACAGTTTTCATAGTCCTAAGGAGAGCAGGCTCCTTGAGAAGATCATCAGTATGAGAGAGTTTAAAACTCTTTGTATTAACATTGTTCTTTCTGTAAGAGGAAATCTGATTAGATGACAGCAATGTTTCTTGTCTCTTGAGACTTAGTACCTTTTATTTCAGTTTTTTAATGAAGAAGACCAGAGTCTAGTAAAATCTAAAGTACTGATACAAAAATACTACTATAGTGTGTAGCAAAGCTAGAAGCATTTAGTTAACCCTCTTCATTTATTTACCAGGTAGTGTTAATGGTTTCAGTTGCTGATACAGGAGGAAAAAAAATTTAACTTGTCAGCTAAAAGATAAAATGTGCTATTTTGTCTTGTTTTCAGGCACTGATAAATTTGGCTTTGGCTTTGGTGGGACAGGTAAGAAGTCTCACAACAAGCAGTTTGACAGCTATGGTGAGGTGAGCTTGAATTCCTTACTGCTAGAACCATCATAGAAATGTTATTTGCATGTTAGAAACATTACTAGTTTTGCATGTTGGTTCTGTGCTCTGACATTCAACTGTCTTTTGTAATAATAATAAATTTTAAAGGCATATCACTAGGCAAAAGTACCATGAAACACTGAACTATTTTTGGTTAAGAGTATATTAACAGATGGAACAAAAGTAATTGTGAGCTTGAGGCTTATGACTGTGTCAAGGCTGTTGAATATATTGACTCCTGTTTAGAAGCTAAACCTCTTATGTGTATTCCATATTAAGGATTTACTGATCCCCTGGTTTTATTTCTTGTCTTCTTTCAGTTTTAACTTGAACAACACCAACCTGTGTACCTTGGTGAATGTCTAACTGAAGGCATTGTATTTTGTTTAAGTAATAGCACCATCTCCAATATTTTAAAACACATACACTAAATAGATTCAGCTAATTGTGCTGTTTCTGGCTATTGGGTTGGATTTGCCATTGAAACCTTTACCTTAATTTATGCTTCTGAAAATGTCTACCAGCAATATCTGTAGTGGTTTTTGTGTAATGTACCAATCAAGAGTTGAAGTATTTTAAGTATAATTTACATAAATATGAAGAACATGGCAGAAACTAAAGGGTTTTTGTGGTATTAGTGAACTCTCAGTGCTGCAAAACTTTTATGACTGTTTTATTGTAGTTTTTTTTATAATGGTAATTTCTGAGATACTCAATTAGAAGCACTTCAATATACAGACTTTATTGAATCCAGTGAACAAATTTCAAGATATTTAAATGAAGGGACCTTAAAGATGATCTAGTTCTAACCCCCCTACCATAGGCAGGGACACCTCCCACTAGACCAGGTTGCTCAGTGCCTCATCCAGCTTGGCCTTAAACATCTTCAAGGAGAGGGCATCTGCATTTTCTCTGGGCAGCCTGTTCCTGTGTCTCACCACCCTCAAATTCAAGAACTTATTTCTTATCTTCAGTCTAAATCTACCCTCTTCCAGTTTGCATCTGTTACTCCTACTCCTGCAATCCTGTACCCTATTAAAATGTCCTACTCCAGCCTTTCTGTAGGCTCCCTTCTTATATTGCTAAGCTACTATGAGGTTTAGCATACATAACATCCATATGATACCTCCTGTAAGTGATAATCTTTTTGTGGTCATAAAATACTTCCCTGTTAGTGTTTGATACTCTAAGCTTAGGTTTATTTCAGCTTTTAAGTGCATGATTTATGCACTTTGCCATAATGTAGAATACTTCCAGGTTAATGGTGTAAATTAATCATTGTTGAAGTGCTTGCTTTCAAAATAAATTTAAAGCAATAATAAATATTTAAATATCTAAGATTAATTGTGCCAATTACTGAAGGTTTGCAGTCCAATAAAAATATGCTTGCAATTTACAGTGGTAGTTTTGGAATAAGCTGAATTTGCTTCTTTCAAAAAATTAGCATTGAGTAAGGAGAAGAGTAAAAACTTCAAATATTAATGCCTTGTAAGCATGAATTTTTCTTAATGGGTTGCAGACTGAAATCTCTTAGCTTCACAGGCTTTTTTTTTTTTTTAACAGGAATTTACTATGCATGATACAATTGGATGTTATCTAGACTTAGAGAAAGGACAAATAAAATTTTCCAAAAATGGTAAGTTTTTTATCCTTTTTCCTTTAAAATTTTGTAGAGGTGCCTGTGTTGCAAGATGTACAGGGGAGGGGCATGAGCATTGGTGTTTTCTGACTGAATCCATCCTCCTTTCAGGGAAGGACCTTGGCCTTGCATTTGAAATCCCACCACACATAAGGAACCAAGCACTTTTTGCAGCCTGTGTACTGAAGGTAACTTATAAATATCACAGATATGAAAGATTAAAATTGGTCTCATTTTGGTATCTAACTAATTACCTGTAAAACTTGCTTAAAACTTACCTTAAATTACCGTAGCTGTGCTTGTATACTTGGTGTTTCTCTTGATCTACTAATATTTTGCTTTGACAAGTACTATTCAAGCTTAATAGCAAGTATTTAAATTTGATTTTAAATCCTTAAACTGGCTATATGAAGAAAACTTCATGGATAACTAATTGCTAATATGGTGCATCTTACCTGTATTAAATTTTAATTGTAAAAATACAATTAATTTTAATTCAACAGCTAATAAGCAAATAATTTCCAAGTGCCATAATTCTTGTTTATTCTGAAGCTTAACATGACAGTTTTGTAGTAGTGTGTCTTTGTGAAGTTAATCTCTGGGATGATTTCTTGCCAGGGAAAGGTTTTAGCAAAACATTCTTGTGATCAGAGAAGTGTACAAGTCAAAGGAAAAAAGGGGGTGTTTGAGTTTTATTTTTAAATTGTGATTTGTCATTGAAAATGGATGGAACATGAAATTTAAAAAAAAAATTGTCCTCATGTCTGTAAATGTGGAAGAAAAGAGTTTTAAGAAGTGAAACCTCTCACAAAATATGTGTCAGGCTTTAGATGACCTGGGAATGGGGAATGTGTCAGGTGGGAGCAAACACCACCTTCCTTTCCTCCTTGTCTAACTAGTTTCTCATGGAGAAACTAATTTGGAATTAATTAATTAATCTTATTTCATGTGATCTCTAATCTGTGGTACGTCTTTGAAATTTAGAATGCTGAATTGAAATTTAATTTTGGTGAAGAAGACTTCAAGTATCCACCAAAAGATGGCTACATTGGTCTTTGCAAAGCTCCTGATGGCAGCGTTGTAAAATCACAGCACTCAGGTAAGTTAGATTTTTAAACCTCTTAGTTCTGCATTGAGGTTTTGTTAGAGCATTTGATCACTTTTATTACTTCGTTATTACTCTTATTTGATCTCTTTTATTACTTCATTATTTAGGGTCTTGAAATGATCTTACTGGTAGCAATACTAGAGTTTTTTAAAGTATTTCGAAGTTTTTTCATCTGAAACCACATGATGTATTTTAGGAATGTATCAGATTAGAAGTTCCTCTAACCTACTCAGTTGTGTCATCTTGAAAATAAGTTGTGTGTTTAGAAGCTCTGAGTTAATTATACTGCATAGCAAGTATACTCAACTGTTTTGGCAAGTTTGACTTGTGATCTCTGAATATTAATCTGGAGTTATTCTAAATTGAGTGAGCAGTAACCTCATCCTTTACTGAACTGTGTATAATCATGAGGTTTTAGATCACTAGTAGAAAATCCAAGTTTGGCTCCAGTAAAAAAAAAAAAAAGGTATAGGAGGATAGTTTGTCTTAATAGTATTTTTTTTCCCACTTAGGAAATGCACAAGTGGTTCAAACACAGAATCTTCCAAATGCTCCAAAAGCATTGATTGTAGAACCCTCAAGAGAGCTGGCAGAGCAAACCTTGAACAATGTGAAGCAGTTCAAAAAATATGTTGACAATCCAAAATTAAGGTAACAATGCATCTGTAGTAACTGCATTTATGTATTGTCCATGCACATAACTTCAAAGAGGAACAGGGAGTTTCCTACTCTGTAGCTAAATGGACTTTAATCTGCAGTGATACCTCAGTAATATCTGCTAACAGCCAACTTTTTGACTCCTCAGCTTCAATTAGAGCAGTTAGGGGTTTTTTGGTGTGTTTTATCTATGGGTTAGATCTTTGCTGTAACAAATCTATTTGTTATTTTTTCCTTCAGATTATCTGACTGTCTTCCAGAGCCCTCACTTTCCCCTGCCCTGATTTTGCTTGATTTTTCCAACAGTTATTTACAAAGTCTGTGCTGTTTACATTGATGTACTCACAGAACCACTCTTGCAGTGATTAGCATAGGTCTACAGTTCTTTCAACTGTTGATAAAATGTAAATTAATATCTCTATATTACAAACTACAATCAGTTTACAAGTATAATTGCAGAAAAGTAGCAATAGAGAGAGACAAGCTATGATGTAAGATTCATTTTATTTACTGTTGCTTGTATTTCTAGCTTTCAAGAACATAGGAGACTGATCTAGTTAACTTGTGTTTAAGACTTTTCTGGAACAGATTCTTTAAGATGAAATTGATAAAAGAATAGAAGAATGAATATTCAGCCAGATATTTAATGTATGTTCTGAATATAATCAGCAAATCTGTAATTTTAGGGAACTGTTGATTATTGGTGGAGTTGCTGCAAGAGATCAACTTTCTGTACTGGAACAAGGAGTAAGTTGTGTTGTCCATATAATCTAATAGTTTGGGTTTGGGATAATTTATGGTGTTTCTAGGGAATGGTAATGATGATTCTTGGAGTTCCTGTGAGACTGCCAAGAAGAAATTGTGCAGCCAATAGCAAGCTCACATTGCACTGGTCCAGCATTTGCTTTTTAATTCATTGGCAGTTGTCAATACAAATGTTTGTGGTCATATTCTGTTGAAGCCTGAGTAATTCTGAAGATTTTGAAATGTGGTCTATCTTTTTCTGTTTGTCCTTCAACTGACAAGACAGACAGTTTTCCTATTAACTTCTCTGTTATATTTGTGTGAATAAGACTGTTGCATGGTTATCAGAGTCAATCTACCAAACCAGTTCTGCACAGGAGGAACTGGTCTAGCCTCAGCAGCATGGAACATACAATCAATTTGGTCACGCTGTAAGGATAACATAGTAATTTTCTTTATGAAGACCCACTTTTATAAGTGAAAGTTTGTCTTTTTTAATAGTTTTTCAGTGATTCTATCCACCAGAGGAGGTGGAGAAGGGAGGTGGGGCACAGCAGTTCCCAAAATCAAGGAGGGCTTCCTGCCTATAGGCAGGTTCTGCTATTGAAATGACTGTAGAACTGAGAATTTCCCACGAGTGGCTGTAGGATCTGTCCTTGAGGATATACTGAAAACTTTACTGGGCAGCTTCATGAGTCCTCTGAAGCAACTTTTAAGTTTTCCTTGTTTTGCATCTAATAGTGGGAGTGGGGACCAGATGACCTCAAGAGATCACTCCACTTCAAATTACTCAATAAGATTCTGTGAAATTATAGTTAATAGAAAATAGGGCATCATACTGGTAATTGTCTCATGATTTTAATTGTGTCTGCTTAGTTTCAGGACTAATTCATACTCTTACATATTTCCTAGGTGGATATTGTTGTTGGAACTCCTGGAAGACTGGATGACCTTGTTTCAACAGGAAAGCTGAATTTATCTCAAGTCAGATTCCTGGTTCTGGATGAAGCTGTACGTAGAGAACTAAGTTATGCATGAGTCATGTTCTTGGATGAAATACAATGTTCCTAAAAGAGTCCATGAAATATCATTATTGTCTATTATTTGGTACTTCAGTAGCCGTAATTGTCTACCTTATAGGTCAGTCTTATATCTGAACAGTGTCCCATCCTCCCCATCAGTGTTGCCTTTCTGATAAAGGTGCTTGAACTTTTTTCTGATAAATATATTTCAGGATGCAAACACAAGATGAGTGGAGTCTTTACCTTTTTCTGCACAGGGACTTGGAGAGATAAGCATTTCGGATTACACAACAGGTCTCAGCCAATGAATACGATATTTAGTGTGCTGTGAAATGAATGCCCCCCTCTCTGATCTGTTGCAGTAGAACTGAATATTCACAAACGTGGAATGTCTTGGGGTATTAGCTAGGAGAAGCTGCTGAGACATCTATTAAATTTCTTGTGAAGCAAACTTCACTTTTAAATACTCCAAATTTTCCCATTTCTTTACTTCTTAGTAGTAATATCCCAGCCAGACCCATCAAACTAATGAGAAAGAGAACTACAGAGGTTTCCATTGTATTCCTTGCTTAGCATAAAAATTGCAGCTTGGTATCTTTTTTTTGTTTCTTATTCCCATGTAGGATGGGCTTCTCCTTCAAGGTTATTCAGATTTCATAAACAGGATCCACAGTCAAATCCCTCAGATAACTTCAGATGGAAAGAGACTTCAGGTATAAAGTTTGGTCTTGGTTTTGTGAGTTTGAGGAGATTTGTGGGAGTCCTTTGTATTGTGTTGGTTAGGGTTTGGAGTATTTTTGTGTGGTACACTCTGCTTTCACTTGTTAACTATTCCTTATTTGAAGTAGATCTTGTTACACCTCATGCCCAAAAATAACACTTCTTTTATTTTGTTCAATATTTTCCTGTGAATGTATATTCTTAGCATTCTTGATATTGAAGTCTGTTATGTGCACATTATGATTTCTAATTAACAGTCACAATTCATCAACTCTTCATGCATTTTTGCTCTTAAATTATTTGTGTTTTATAAGAGAAAAGTAACTGATTTTGTGTCTTGAGTCTTGTTATAGTTTCTATGATTATAAAAACCAGTCATGGTTTCTTTGCATTGCAATACTTCAATATTTCACTGTAAAACATTCTTCTAGTTTTACTTTGACCTTTTTGCTGGGAGAGTCTTATCTTCAGTGGTGCTTGTATGGCTTTTCTTATTCTCAGGTGATTGTGTGCTCTGCAACACTGCACTCTTTTGATGTGAAAAAACTATCTGAAAAGATCATGCATTTTCCCACCTGGGTTGATTTGAAAGGAGAAGATTCTGTGCCTGAAACTGTTCACCATGTAGTTGTGCCTGTAAATCCAAAAGCTGACAAACTCTGGGAAAAGCTTGGCAAGAATCATATCAGAGTAAGTGATCTAGAAGTGAAAATTTAGATTATTTTTAAGTTTTACTTATTTAGCCTTCAAAATTGAGGCCTGATGTTATGGGGCTTTTACTAGCTATGGAAACAGCTTTGTGGATATGAAATGGTCTGTTCCACAATAATCAGAATCATGATATTGGTGATAATTTAACACTGAAAAGCTCAGTCTTAAAAACATAATTGAGGAATATCTTGATAGAGTAACATGGAGATTAATATGTGTCCTAGTTACTACCTGTTCTTCCTGATTGCATGGGAGGAAGTAAACCTTTCAAGACAGATTATTCTGTAAAATAGTTTATCTCTGTGAGACAAGCAATTTTTAAGGGAATAATCTGACTGGATTTGAGACTCTTGAGTTCTATGTTAATTACACATTTAAGAATCTAGCTTGAACACTACACACCTACTCATGGGAGGTCGTGGTTGTTGTTGAAATCTTTGGTTTTTGAGTTCTGAGTAACCTGAGAATATTTCATTCTCAGCAACTCAAGCAGGTAGAACCAATAGGTTTTCTTCACTCCTTGTTATCTGTGGAACCTCCCATTGTTTAGTCTGTTAGAATTGTTTCATTGAATCTTAGGATAAATTTATTTTTCTTGCATTTTAGGTTTATATATGATTCAGCCTAGTCCAGCAAAAAAAAATAAGGAGCAACTAGGTATTGTTTAGCCATGCTTGGGAGTACATTATTTTCAGTTTAGTGTTTTGGGGTGTGTTTTTAATTGACCACTCTGTACTTAGGTGATTAATATTCAGTGTCTACATAAATAATTTTAATGTCCTTTTTTAATTATATTTCCTGTACTTGAGACTTTTCTTAACTAAAAGTTTGTTACCTTACCTGGAGGGAGAACAGAACACTAAGATTAACTTTTAAAATCTAATGAATTTATTGCTAACTATAAGAGTTAAGTATTTCCTTTGTGAGGTATGAACTAATGACTTGGGAGGGGTTTATTTGTTTTTTTCCAGACTGATGAAGTGCATGCAAAAGACAATACACGACCTGGAGCTAACACTCCAGGTAAGCAGCAGCACCTTGTCAAAAAATTCTTCATAAATGTTATGGAGTAACTCTGAATTAGAGTAGATACCAGCCTTGTCATGCTCCTCTGAATTCTTCTATCTACATTTTTGTACTTGTCAAGAGAAATGTGTTTATGTAATTAGAATTGAGAGAAATAGATGTGAGTATATATTTTACAGATATGTAAATAACAGTTGTTAGTGCTTCTAAGTAACCTGAAACTCTAGAGTGTTTTGTTCTTTTGCATTTTCTTACCTTGGAGCAGGAGAGCAGAAAAAAATGCAGGTCTACCTCACTTGGTCTGCTGATCAGTTTTTAACTGCCTACTGAAAGGCTAGGGAGAACTTTAAATGTATGCTGTTCAAAGGTATTTCATGTTTTTAAACAGTGAGTGAAATAACTTCTTTACTTTTCCTCAGAAATGTGGTCTGAAGCCATTAAAATTCTGAAAGGAGAATACACCGTTCGAGCAATCAAAGAACACAAGATGGACCAAGCCATTATTTTCTGCAGGACTAAAATTGATTGTGATAATATGGAGCAGTACTTCATCCAGCAGGGTGGAGGTAGGACTTTTCATACAAAACCTTATTCTGCTTTCTTCCCTGTTTCAAAGCTGAAACTGTATGATGGAGGTCGCCAATATTCAGATATCCCACAAATAAGATTGTGCTGAGGTTTTTTGGCATACTGACTGAGCATGAAAGTTAAGGTTTGCTCATTTGCAGAGGTGGCCTTTGTTTTAGAAGGCCTGCCTTGTACCAGACAGTTTGTAAATGGCTGAAAATGACTCATCATGCACAAAAATTGAACCAGTGAGAAGACTGTATGTTACATCTGCTGAAACACAGGTAATGAAAAATGATAGTTGCTGTGGGCAGAAGACATGGGAAGAAACATGTTTACAAAAGAATGCATGTAAGGAGACATAGAATGACAAATATGAGAGAAAACACAGGAAGACAGTGAAAGGGAACATGAGAAAAGTGAAGATGTGGATCTAGAGAAACAAAGGAATTTTAGAAGGAGTGAAGAGGCATGACAGATTTCTTCTTGGTGGAGTAGGAAAGGTGTTTATCTTTTCTTTCCCAGTGCCTCTGGCTATTAACTGGTAATATGTTCAGTGAAATTCTCCTGAGTTGAGACTTTTGCCCACAAAATGTGTTGTGTTTTTTTTACAGTTCTGTGTGGTGTTCTGTTGTAACCCTCAGGTTGCATCTCTTTCAGGCCCTGATAGGAAGGGACATCAGTTCTCTTGTGTCTGTCTGCATGGTGACAGAAAACCTCAAGAAAGAAAGCAAAACCTGGAAAGATTTAAGGTGAGGGAACAGATTCTTGAAGGCTCTCCCCTTCTCTTGTCAATATCTGGTATCATGTTAATTAATTTAGCTAGTTATGTATTTAAATTAAGTTGCATTCAGATGTTCTGTGACCCACTTCAAATGCTGTAAGGCTGCAAATATGTATTGTCAATCCTATTTTGTCAGTCAGTTTAATTTTTGTGAATTTCCACTGAGAGGATAGGTGGGCTTAGCATTTAAATAAAACCTAAATTTAAGTTTAGTAGCAGATTACATAATTTTGAAGTCTTTCAGTCTTGACTGTTTAAAAAGATATTTAATATTAAGCAATTTGGTTTTAATCCATTCATCAGTGTATAACTGCCTTATGCTTGAGGAAAGAATTAAGGATGTAAATTGACCCAACTATTAATGTTCAAAAAATGCTTTTGCACTCTGGAAGAGCTTTATTTCATATGTTATTTAATATACAGAAACCCTTCAGAGTGGGAAGGACTACTCTAACTGTTCCATTGCCTGTAATTTTGTCTGTTTGATTTAGTCCATTTCTTTACAACTGCTTTTGCAGAGAGGAGATGTCCGTTTCTTGATCTGCACAGATGTTGCTGCTAGAGGGATTGATATTCATGGTGTTCCTTATGGTAAGGCATCATTTGTAAACTGAACTCTTGAATTGCTCATGTCTTTAATATAGTGGCAGTCCAGGTCTGTGACTTACAGCTTCATTTAAATGTTCTTCAAAGTGAGAGAACTTGAATGTGATGGCACAATTAAATCTGTGTGTCAGTGCAGTGTCACTGTTGCTTTTCTTCATGAGTGCCTCAGCAATTGATTCTTCTAATTGGCACAGGGAAATCTGAGTCCTTAGCTACAGTCTGAATGGAGCTATTGTGGGACCAACTCTTATCAAAGCCCCTCTGATTTCAGTAGAATTTTTTTCCCTGATACAGCAAGTCTTGGCAGTTTTTGCCAATAGTAGTTGAAAGGGCAGTATCTGGGAAAGCATCTTTGTATCTTCTTAGTAGTGACATGAGTTTCATAGTGCCTCTGTTAATAGAGGGTATAACAAGCAATGACAAAACAGCAGTGGTTTTAAACTAGAGCAGGGCAGGTTTAGATTAGATATTAGGAAGTTCTTCACAATGGATGTGGTGAGACACTGGAAGAGGCTGCCAGAGGGGTTGTGGATGCCCCCTCCCTGGAGGTGTTTAAGGCCCGGCTGGATGAGGGTCTAAGCAATCTGATCTAGTGCATGATGACCCTGCTAGCTGCAGGGGATTGGACTAGATGAAGGTCCTTTCCAGCTCAACACATTCTACAATACTAACAAAATTGTAGATGATAAAGGCATGAACTAGGCAACTTGAAGGACATTGAGTCCAGAGGAGGGCCATGAAGATCGCCAAAGGGCTGGAGCAACTGCCCTATGAAGACAGGCTGAAGGAGTTGGGGTTGTTCAGCCTGGAGAAGAGAAGGCTCAGGGGGGACCTTATAGGAACTTATCAGTACCTGAGGGGGTCCTACGGAAAGGCAGGGGAAGGACTTTTTAATAAGATATGTGATGGGAGGACCAGAAACAACAAATGTAAATTGGGAGTAGATTTAGACTTGACATAAGAAATAAATTCTTTAGGGTGAGGGTGGTGAAACACTGGAACAGGTTGCCCAGAAAGGCTGTGGATGCCCCCTCTCTGGAGGTGTTCAAGGCCAGGCTGGACATGGCACTGAGCAGCCTGATGTAGTGGGAGGTGTCCCTGCCTATGACAGGGGAGTTGGAACTCGATGATCTTTAAGGTCCCTTCCAACCTGAACTATTCTATGAATACCTTGTGGTTTTCTGTATTGTTGGAGTTTCTTCATTTGTTGTCCCATGTTTCTAAAAAAAAAGCAATCATGGAGAAAGCGGTTCTACAGTGGAGGCCTTAGTGAGTGTAGATATTGTGGGTTTTGACACATGTAACTGCTGTAATAGAACATAAAATAATTTTTTAGGTGTCTAGGTGTGATCTTAGCTTGTATATTTTTAGAAATAAAGAAACATTCTCTGGATTATGTGTTTCTTACAGTTATCAATGTCACACTTCCTGATGAAAAACAGAACTATGTCCATCGAATTGGGAGAGTAGGCAGAGCTGAGAGGTATGTTTGTGTTCAGAGTAGTCACTATTTATTTTCTTGAGTATTTTGCTATTGTTTCAAAAGTTGGCAGTAGTAATTGAAGTAAGTTTTTCTCTCCCCTCTTTCTTAATACTTCAGGATGGGTTTGGCTATCTCCCTTGTGGCAAAAGAGAAAGAAAAGGTAATTATGCTCCAAAGCAAAACTGAATAGACATTATTTACTGAAATTCTGTCCACAGCTGTATGACTTCAATATCTTGCACTGGAAAACTGCTTGTTTGTTATTTCTTAATTGAAAGGGAACTTATATAGATCTATGAATTCTCATTTAATGCTGTAGTTAATTAAGATTAACGTACTAAACTATTTCACTAAGTTAAGAAATTGTTTTCCTTTATTTCTAGGTTTGGTATCATGTGTGCAGTAGTCGTGGGAAAGGCTGCTATAACACTAGGCTGAAGGAAGAAGGAGGTTGTACTATATGGTACAATGAGATGCAGGTAAACATTTTGCTTAACCACAATATTGTAATTACTCTATAGGATCTAGTTCTTGTTTTAGCTGTGCAGTTGAAATACAAAGCCAGTTATAGAATCATAGAATAGTTCGGGTTGGAAGGGACCTTAAAGATCATCGAGTTCCAACCCCCCTGCCATAGGCAGGGACACCTCCCACTAGATCAGGCTGCCCAGTGCCTTGTCCAGCCTGGCCTTGAACACCTCCAGAGAGGGGGCATCCACAACCTCTCTGGGCAACCTCTTCCAGTGTTTCACCACCCTCACTATAAAAAATTTCTTTCTTATGTCAAGTCTAAACCTACCCCCCTCCAATTTACACCCATTGTTTCTAGTCCTCCCATCCGATATAATGTTAAAAATTCCTTCCTCTGCTTTTCTGTAAGACCCCCTCAGGTGCTGATAAGTTACTCTGAGGTCCCCCCTGAGGTCTAATTCTTTGAATATGAATCCATGCTCAGATGTTCTGAAATGATTGTGAGCTTTTGTTTCATTTGAAGCAAAAAAATAGAAAACTGTGCAAGTTAAACTTTCTGCAAGTTATTTCTTTAATTATAAAAACTTAGTTTAATGTTTTCATGCAGTTCTGTTGGAGTCTCACCTTCTCTATAGTCTTCCTAATGAAATGCTCTCAAGAATTACAGTATGTTATGCGTTGTTTTAGATGGTTTGTTGCAAAACTGTAACTTAAAACTGTTAACCTGGAAATAATGTGTCATTTGAGTAGATTTGTATACAAATTATTCATGCTTGTGAAATTTCTAGTCTTTCTATGAGCAAATTGTTTTCTGTATACAAGCCAGGCTCTTCTCAGTGACCTCCAATGATAGGACTTAGGGCAGTGAGTACAAAGTGGAACACAGGAGGTTCCACAGAAATATAAGAAAAAGCTTTTTCACAGTGAGGGTGACAGAACACTGGAACAAGCTGCCCAGAGAGGTTGTGTCTCTTCTCTGGAGACATTCAAACCCCATCTGGATGTGTTCCTGGGTGACCTGGTCTAGGTGTTCCTGCTCTGGCAAGGGGATTGGACTAGATGATCTCTTGAGGTCCCTTCCAATCTCTGATATTCTGTGATTCGGTGAATTTGACTATTCGAGATACTAGTCTGACTGAAGTCTTGGACCATGAGAGTGCCTTAAGACAATTTAATTTTTAACTTTCAGTTGCTGGGTGAGATTGAAGAACACTTGAACTGCACTATTGCCCAAGTTGAACCAGACATAAAAGTACCAGTAGATGACTTTGATGGCAAAGTTACATATGGCCAGAAAAGAGCTCTTGGTGGTAAGTAATGAACTTATTTTTAGTTGCCAGTACTCTGTTTCTTGGTTATTTGTTGTGTTATTACTGAATAGTTTTGGGGTTTTTTTTAAAGTATGCTTTTTCTTCACAGTCTTCTGTGCTAGTTGTATGCAATTTATGGGTTTCAAGTGACCAAAGTGTGTGTGATGCCTATATTTTATTTGTTTGAGCTTTTTTTTAACAAGTCAACAAAATTAATTTTCTGAATGAGTGTAGTTGAGAATTATTTTGCTGAAAAACGTTTTGGAACGCATCACTGAGTTTGTGTCTGTCTTGGCAGGTGGACTATATAAAGGCCATGTGGATATTCTGGCACCTACAGTACAAGAGTTGGCAGCCCTTGAAAAGGAGGCTCAGACATCTTTCTTGCATCTTGGCTATCTTCCTAACCAGCTGTTCAGAACATTCTGATGGCACCACCCTTAAGACAGGACTCAAGTTAATAAATGCTTTATCCTGCAAATATAAAAAAATCCCAAACTGTTTCTGAGTAGTGGTAGTTAAGAAAGGTTTAAAATTCAATATACTAGTTGCATGATGAACAGTGTGCTCACAGTTGTTAACTCTGTACTGGCTGTTGTCTTGATAAAATAAAATAAATCAAAGATTGCCTTGCTTGTAGGATTAATTTGTGGAATTGTTCTTTGCATAGCATCTTGATTTATTGAAAACACCACTATAGTTAAGCAAATCTAGAAGGAAAAAAGTCTAATTCTTTGAATATGGTTTTCTTATTCTTTTAATCCTACACTTCTAGATGCATCCATGCTCAGAGAGTTGTTGGTTCCAAGGAAGAAAAAGCCTAAATTCTTAAAGTATGTTTTTGAAACTCTTTGTTATGTTAAAACCCTAAATCTAGGCTGGTAACTGCATTCTCATTCTGTAGAACTACACTTCTGAGAGTTCATGTGTCTTAAATTTATACAGTTGATCTTGCACAAAGAATTCTAAACTAGTCTTGACTTCATAAGCAAGTAACACACTAGCATCAAAGCATTTCATAAAACTTCAGAAAAATCTTTTTCATGGAGCAATATATGTTGAAGTACTTAGAGCCTCTTATGCTGCTTTCAAATATGATGTATTTTTTCAAGTGAAGTTACTGTAGTCTGATTAGGGTTTGGTTTTTTTTTTTGGTTCCTTTTTTCTCTAGTGCCTCCTTCTAGTGACTTCAGGAATTTCAATGGCTTTGCTTGCCAGGAATGCCCAGCAACTCAAAATGGAAATAATTTTGCCCTCTATAAAAACTTCTACTCTCAAAACATTCACTGTGAAAAAATAAAAGCAAATTAAACTCATGTTGAGCAAAGAAAGCAATTTTTTTTGTTAGTGCTACACAGAGAGCAGACCCAGCTAAAGCAGCAAAATACATGGATTTCTCATTAAGTGTAACTTCAATATTAATTTGTGATTTTGTGGTGTTAGCTTGCACCTACCCTGCTTAGATCCTTTCTATATTAACTTTTCTATACCTTAAAACTGGGATGTGCTTGTATATTTATTTAGAGATAATTTTTAAATCAGGAAAATGATGGGTAGATGGAGGCAAAATCTTACCAGCATCCATCTTTAATGAGTATAATTCACAATAAAATCCACGTGTTCAAAGCTCTTATGTATTTTAACATTAGCTGTTGGGTGTCCAAACTTCACAGTTTCAAATTATGACTACCTGGCATGGTCCTTTTTGGTCCTATAAATTAAAGTGGCCCAGGCATGCCAAAATTTCATTGGTTTAGGACCTGAAATTGCTAAAATGCTCTATATTTTCCAGGATAATTTATGCCTTCCAAGGCAAGAGGTGCAAGGACAAAGAGTTTCTGGTTAAGAAACTTTAAAACTTGACTGAGTGATATCAAGAAATTAACTGTCTCTTGTGCAATACAACAGAAAATTCCTTATGCACTAATTAATCAAGAGTAATCTCTAGGAAAAAAGTATTTAGATGAAATGGCACATAAAATGCTTGCAGTTTTTGGGGGGAAATGTGCTCAATGGAAATCTAAATGGAACTATACCAAATCAAGCTCAGAAATTTTTCTTTGCTATAAAGTCCTTGGATGCACATTGCCTCTTACTTTCATTTCAGAACGACTGTGCCTTTACATCCAGTAACAGGAAGTGGTAATCCAGATGTGGCCAGATAGGACTGATTCCAACTAAAAGCTTAAACTGCCTGCCTCAAAGAAAGCCCTGACTGGCTTTCACATCTGCAGTCAAAATATGAAGTTAAAGACTGGAAGTTGAAGGTAATGAATGTATATGAACAGAAAGAAGAGAAAGACTTGGGAGTGTCAGTGGATGACAAACTCAACATGAGCCAGCAGTGTGCACTCACAGCCAAGAAGGCCAACCAAATCCTGGGTTGCATCAAGAGAAGTGTGAACAACAGGTCAAGAGAGGGGATTTTGCCCCTCTACTCGGCACTGGTGAGACCCCATCTGGGGTACTGTGTCCAGTTCTGGAGTCCTCAACATAAGGACATTGAGCTGTTGGAGCTGGTCCAAAGGAGGCCACAAAGATGGTCAAAGGGCTGGAGCAACTGCCTTATGATGACAGGCTGAAGGAGTTGGGGTTGTTCAGCCTGGAGAAGAGAAGGCTCAGGGGGGACCTCAGAGTAACTTCTCACTATCTGAGGGGGTCCTCCAGAAAGGCAGGGGAAGGACTTTTTAATAAG
>VZTY01001721.1:25394-36951 GCA_013400935.1 Turnix velox
GTCTGTGAGTGCACACTGCTGGCTCATGCTGAGTTTGTCGTCAACTGACACTCCCAAGTCCTTCTCTTCAGAGCTGAATGCCACAGAATGACACAGGTCCTCCTCTTGTGGGTGCTGTGTTGCTCTTGCCAGCACAGAAGATTTAGTTAGCCTGAAGCATCTACAGAGCTTATATTCAGGCAACTTGAACCATCCTATGTACATAAATTGGATTTTAAAATTTCGATGTGTATGGAAATGTCAAGTTACTTGTATTTCATAAGCTGTGTTAGCACTGTAGTCTCTCTTTGTTTGCTGTCTTTGGACTCAGTAAAAGCACTGAAGTGTTACAGAGCTCTTCAGGGGTGACTTGCTTCTGTTTGCTGATTGTTGCAGCCTGCAAAGCTCAAAGTGGGTGATTTGGATGGTATCAATTAAAGCCATCCTTATACAGACCTGCTTTGGAGAGCCAGCACTCTTTTAACCAGAAATGTGGTTGTGATAGAATTAGTTTAATTTATTCTGTGAGTTATGAAGATTCAAGAGGAGTCACAGAAACCAAATAGTCACAAATGCTAACAGAAAGAATTTAGATAATTTCTGTCGTATTATCAGCATTGTGTGTGATATTTGTTGTGTAGCAGTGTGTTCTGCTGTCAGTGATTTTTGTGAGTTTTCAGTTATCAAATTTAGTTTTTCTGATTGTTTTTAAATAAGAAAAGGGAGATTTCGTTGGTGCTCAGTGGTAGCAGTTCGTTTTTATTAATTATGCTTTAGCTGCTTTGCTCTAAACACAACAAGGGAGCAAGGGGGGATTCTCTTCAAAAACATCATAAATTGCTCTTCACCCCCTTGTAATGAGACTTCAAGCAGTGTTTAGGTAAAATCATTGAAAATAAGGAAGTTCTACAGAAAGCATGTCTATTGAACTGGAGACACTGACCTTTGGGATTTCAAATGTCCTAAACCAAAGACAAGATAATTTAAGTTTAGTAAAAAAAATCCTGTGAAATGAATGTGAGTCCTTTGAAGTTTTCTCACAGCATCCCAGACTTTTGTAAAGAGTTTTGCCAGGTGTTCTTTTTTACACATGTCTCCATTGAGTCCAAATTTCTAAAATAGTAATTCTTAGTGTGTGCTAAACACAACTAACTTTATTGTCTTACTGTGTTTTAACTCTTCTAATGTGTATATAAAAGCAGCTTTTCCTAATAGCTGAAAAATAATTCTGAGGGCTAAAGAAGGAAAAGGCTTGCTGTTAATTTTTCTCTATTAAACTAGATCTTTTTTCAGTATAATGCCACCATATTTCATTTAATCATTTTATTGTGTAACTTATGTAAATGTAAATCCTTATGTAAATCCTCCTGGATGTGGTGTCCTTAATAAAGCAGGAAATCCCTGGGAAACTATCCAAATAAACACTGTGTAGGCTCCCAAAACAATCAGAAATACGGACTGGTATATGTGAAATATTTTCATCAAACCTATACATTACCCTCTTAAAAGTGATCTTTTCACTGAGAAGACATCCAATAAAGTGATCTTTCTACTTGCCAGCCCATGTGTGTATCCAGTTGCCTCTCCTGTTACCCTCCTGATGAAAAGTGATTAGGCTTTTACTCTTGTATCAACAGAATTGTGTGGTGGCTTTCAGTTTACAGCACTTGAAAATCAACGAGGGGCAGGAGGGGGGAGGAGGAAGGAGGGAATTGTAAGCTCCCTAGAATTGAAGAAGGAATGCAAATCAAATCCTGACTGATACCTAAATTACCAGTTTGAAAATAATCTTCTAAGTGTTTCCAGAAGTGACGTGATTTGGGGTAATTAAGGTTGTGATGCCCAAATAAGCTGTGGTTTTAAGGTTAGAGCTTCTGTGATCAGTGTTTTACTACCATAAACATATGGGATAATCTTGACTACACAAATGGAAGTGCAAGGCAAAAAAAGGTTCTTTGCTGGCTTGCATGCTGCTATTGTCTAGAGCAAATTAAAATAGTGTGGTATGATAGGCCATCATGAAAAACCCTCTCAAAGAACCATCTGTAGCTCAGCAAGATGTCAGTCTGCAGCTCACTCAGAAAATGCAAACTCAGCTGTATTCTGCTTCAGATTAAGCTTGTACTGAACAAAACAGAGTGTAACAGAAGTAAGCAGGAGGCAATTCCAACACTCAAATGAGTGTTCCTAGTTTTTACATGTTTAATAAGAAGCTTCACAACTTACTAGCTTAGGTAGAACTTGTAGGATGTTGCACACTCTCCTGTGATATAGCAATGGCCTCCAAAACCCTTGTTTTCAGAGATTATTTACCAAACTCAAGTCTTAACTCATATGTTTGAAGAATCCCCACCTCCACTAGACTGTTTCCTCCATTACAGCCATTAAACTAATTAACTTTCACAGGGAAATTAGGTCGTGCAGAAGTGGTTGTGTCTCCTTAGAGAGCAGAAATATCATTTCCTACAAGTGTTTGATGTGGACAAAGAAAGTTTTTAAGAAGAGGGGGTCCTACAGAAAGGCAGGGGAAGGACTTTTTAATAAGATATCTGATGGGAGGACTAGAAACAATGGATGTAAATTGGAAGGGGGTAGATTTAGACTTGACGTAAGAAAGAAATTCTTTACAGTGAGGGTGGTGAAGCACTGGAAGAGGTTCCCCAGAGAGGTTGTGGATGTCCCCTCTCTGGAGGTGTTCAAGACCAGGCTGGACAAGGCACTAAGCAGCCTGATGCAGTGGGAGGTGTCCCTGCCTCTGGCAGGGGGTTGGAACTCGATGATCTTTAAGGTCCCTTCCAACCCAAACTATTCTATGATTCTAAGAATGTGTTAATTTCTAAAACTATTTCCAATATTACATAAGCTCCTGGCTTAACATTGCTGTGCTGCAGCAGGATACTTTTTGTTGTATCAGCCCCATCAATAGAAACATTTAGGGATATAAGCAGCAGAGTGTGGTAGGACAGCATGACACTAAGGAAAGGTGATAAAGGAAGACCTAAAAAAGGGGTAAACTTGAGAGCAGCAGCAGGCTGGATGAGACAGAGGTAAAAAAAACCATGGAATCATGTCTGCTTTGCTCTTCTAGAATTCTTATATTGCCCCTATGGAGAGTGAGTGCTTCCACAAAGCAAGGAGATTCCTTTTGATAACGGCCAGAAGATCTTCTCTGCCTCTCCAAAGAGAAAATTATAAAATCATAGAATAGTTCAGGTTGGAAGGGACCTGAAAGATCATCGAGTTCCAACCCCCCTGCCATAGACAGGGACACCTCCCACTACATCAGGCTGCTCAGTGCCTTGTCCAGCCTGGTCTTGAACACCTCCAGGGAAGGGGCATCCACAACCTCTCTGGGCAACCTCTTCCAGTGTTTCACCACCCTCACTGTAAAGAAGTTCTTTCTTATATCCAGCCTGAATAGAGTAGTTCAGGTTCGAAGGGACCTTAAAGATCATCAAGTTCCAACCCCACTGCCATAGACAGGAACGATATGAAATCTTACATTAGATCTTAGACTCAAAAACATTCTTTTAAATGAACAAGCAGGAGGTAAACAAGCAGTGAGCTCAATGAGGAAAGGATCAAATTTAAGATGACCCTCAATTTCTCTAAGCAGCTGCTCAGTCTGCTGCAGAACCTAGTTTCAATGCTGGTAGGAATCATTTTATGGTGTGAGAAAGTTCTGCTGTGTCAGAAGGAAAGAGATGTTTTTCCTTTCTGTGCCAAAAAAACCTGTCCTTTAGCTACACTGGTTTCTTTGAGAAACCAAGGAGTGGATCAAGATACTTTCTCATGGAATGCTTCATACAATGAAAAAGATTGTTATGGCTGAATGAAGCCACGGAGTTGAGCAAACACCCTGAACTGTGGAGCTGCTGAAAGTGAGCATAAACAGATTTCACGCCCTCAGAGGGAATTCCTGAACGGTGGCAAAGCTGTGTAATTATTGCTAAATTTGCCAGCATAATTAAGGTCCTGTAGTCAATTAGAGGTGATAACACTCCTTGTGTGCACTGACAAGAACTTCTGGGAATACCTAAATTGCAAGTTAGCTGCCTGTTTCTGTGTGTGGTTACAGCTGATGGAGGTTATTCTGTGTTTGGAAGAAGGACTAAATTCCCTCTTGTGCCAAGGAGTGGTTCTGCCACACAGCCAAGAACCAGCACAAGGGTTGTACTCTGTTTTATGCTTCCTGACATAGCAAAGGGCACATTTGCACAGTTTGGATGTTGTAAAGGTTGCAAGGTTGATTCATTTATTTATGTGTTTTTAGGTCTTTCTCCATATAACTTTCTCCATATAAGTGCATAAGTTTGGGAGTTAACACACAAACAACAAGATATCTTAGCGTGAAATGTTTTTACACTTAAATTTCTTGAGGCTTTAAGACATTTTCTCCTTCTTTTTAATAGATGACCACACTGTTTGTAAAAAAACCTCATTTTTTTCTGCTCCTTTCCTCTTTAACAAGGCCTTAATTATAATATGCAGGTGTCATGAAAGAGGTGCATGTGTAAGTACCAAGGAAAATAATATCTTCAAGGTCAAACTCCAAATAAAAATTTGAAGAGCAACTTTGACTTACAGGATGCTTTAGCCCTGAACTGGATCTCTCACAGTTCAAGTACCAATGCAGAGATCAAAACAGGCAGGCAACTATATTCAGAACACGATTGCTTTGACTCATGTTCTTAAAACTATTGCCATTCTAGTAAATATTAGCTCTGACACCTACTGTTTTCCACAAATTCAAAGGGGACAGCTGAGAGGAGAGCAAGCAAGTAGTGTTTGTTGTGAAGCCAGACTGAATAGGAAGAAGGGATCAGCATGGATGAGTCCAAACTGGATGCATCATGCTCCATGCCAAATAAAATTTCCTGGCTAGGTGGGGTGAAACTGGAGGAATGTTGATTTTTATTAACAAAGTGCACATCAATATGTTCTCAAAGAAGAGTGGGAGGATGTAGCCTGTTTGCATTGCATCTATCCCAGATAGATTTCATGCTTGACTACTACCATATGTTAGCTGGGATGGCATTGCAGCTTGTCTGGGAGAGGGACCCTCAGGAAGAGCTACAGCCATTGCTCTTCTTTAGGCATCATTTTCTGCTGTTGCTTTGGATTTTACCTTTAGTTACAGCCATATGCATTTTCAAAAGTTTTCCAAGTGACAAGGCTCAAAAAATGCCTTTGCACAGTTTGGTTGACTTCAATATTATCTTCTTGTCTTTTTATTTGAGTGAAAGTATTCTTTAATTAAGGAATTGCAGCAGAACAAAACCCTTCTGTTTCTGATGTGATGAGGGGAAGCAGTAAAGCAACACCAACTCAGCTGCATTCTATGCACTAGAGTGAAATACAGCAATAACTCTTCAAAATTTTATTTCAAATAGTAAGACAGCCTGTATGACTTCTTTAAAAGAAGTTTTTGCATTATTTGTACATTGAATCATGCAGTTGTCCCAAAAAGGCTTTGTAATTAATAGTGGTTTTCATCATTCTGCAACTACAGGGTATTATTTTTCAATTACCTTTTTTTCAATGACAATAATTTTAATTGTTTTTATCTTTAGCAGCGTGCGTTTTTTAGTGGAAGGTTTAAGTCATAGAAGCCTAGAAAATATTAATATTCTGATTACCAGAAGTGATCAAGTGATCATTCTTAACTTTGCCTTCTGTATTGCTGAACCATTATCTAAGAAACTTTATTTCTGAATGGAACTTTCTGAAACATCACAGAAAAAAAACCCAAAATTTGAGGTTTAAAAACTAAATTAAAACATTTCAAATAAATCACTCCTACTGACAATATTCCCTAATGATCTCNAACTGTTTTTATCTTTAGCGGCGTGCATTTTTTAGTGGAAGGTTTAAGTCATAGAAGCCTAGAAAATATTAATATTCTGATTACCAGAAGTGATCAAGTGATCATTCTTAACTTTGCCTTCTGTATTGCTGAACCATTATCTAAGAAACTTTATTTCTGAATGGAACTTTCTGAAACATCACAGAAAAAAAACCCAAAATTTGAGGTTTAAAAACTAAATTAAAATATTTCAAATAAATCACTCCTACTAACAATATTCCCTAATGATCTCTGTCTTGAAATTTGATTTGAAAAGGTGATACTAGGACTACACATACCTCATCTTTCTGTTGAGCTCCCATGAAGTTGAAACTGAATGAGGATTTTCCCTTTTTATAAATTTATTTTCTCATGAAATGTGAATAAATAAAGTACCAAAAACAATCATCCATATGAACCCTTTTATATGTTAAGGTTATTTTCATATGCTTTTATTCTTCTCACCACATAGGTTGCATGTATTAAAACTTAAACATTTTATAAATGCAATATAAAATACATTTACAGAAAGTTAAGAGTCTGGATAAAATGCAAAAGCAAAGAAATTTAAAGCCCAAATAGGAAATTGTGGTCTGCATTATGCTTTTCAGGATTTTCAAGACCACTAATATGTGCTACTGAGTAGGCTGCTTTGTCTGATCTTGCATCACCCTATAGGAATAAATGAACACAAGTTCCATTTGTAAAATTTGGGTTTTTTAATAGAACAATGGAAGTACAGATTTAAAAATTTGTATTTTTATGTTTATAAGAAGCTTCCTATTGGATTTATGTAATGAGGGAAAATAATAGATCATTGTATTAATTTGTATTTACTTCATTATGCTGTTATTATTTTATTGTTTGGCTTGTTTTGTTTTTCTTATTAATTATATGCCTATTAGAGAAGATTGTGTTCAAGTCTCTATGGAAAAATATTTATTTTTATTTTATTGAATTCCTTTATATTCTAGTGCACTTGGATTACAAGGTAAGGATTTTATCCATGAGAGAGCATTTGGGATTCTGGTTGGGAACTAGAAGTGAAGAGCAGTGAAATGCAGCTTACCTTTTAGGTTAGTTAAGTTCATAGTCTTGAAAAATATTTTTCAGATGGTGACTAAGTCCAAGGTTATTTCAGTTCAGCTAATAATTTCCCTACCAAACTAAGTTTTTCAGGAGCCTGAAGCTGCTTCCTTCAGCAAGCAGCCAAAAGAGGATCAACTGGACAGTGGGGAAGCTGGAGGCATATTCAAGAGCCACAGACTAGGTATTTTTTCTTTCTCTATCTGGATTACCAATGGATGTGGATAGGGATATTAAAGAACTGTGTTCTACATCAAATTATAGAATGGTTTGGATTGAAAGAGACCTCAAGGATCATTTGGTTCTAACTCCCCTGCCATGGGCAGTCCCATACAGCCTGGTATTGAATATCTGCAGGGACAGGGGATTCATTACTTCTCTGGACAACTTCTGCCAGTCCCTCATCACTCTCAGTAAAGCATTTCTTTCTGATATCTAATCTAAATCTCTCCTCTTTCAGTTTAAAATCATCCCCTCTTGTCCTTCTTCTGCACACCCCTTTGAAAAGTCTCTTTTTACTTTTTTTGTAGGTCCCTTTCAGGTACTGGAAGGTTGCTTTTTTTCTCCAGGATGAATAAACCCAACTCTTTCAGCCTTTTTTCACAGGAGAGGGGTTTTAGCCCTCTGATTATCTTTGTGGATCCACTCCAAAAAGTCTGTGTCACTCCTGTATTGCAGGCTCCAGATCTGGACACAGTACTCCAGGTGTGGTAGCACAAGAGCAGAGTAGACAGGAAGAGTGACTTCCCTTGATACACTGTCTATGTTTCTTTTACTGCAACTCAGGATTTAGTTTGTCTTCTGCTGAGTCATATTTCAGTTTTTCACCCACTAACAGCCTCAAATACATCTCATCAGATCTGCTCTCAATCCATTCTCCTCCTGTCTCTATTTGTGCTTGGGATTGCTCTTTCCTGGATGCAGGACCTTGCTGAACTTCATGTGTTTGACATGAGCCCATGTCTCCAGCTTGTCAAGGTCCCTTGCTGATAGCATTTGCCCTATAGCTGTGAGTGGTTAGAGCATTAGATAAGGTATAAGAGAATGAAAGGCACATCCTTCTGTGTAGAAAGATCAAAATCCTGACCCTGTCTTTCCCAAGAGACTACATCACCTGTTGATCCTTAGGTTATTATGGGGTGAAAACACATTCTCAGGTGGGTAGAACAGAGGTTGATTCCAGGGAGAAAAGAAAGACCTCTACAAACAATAATTTAATGTTTACTTTCAGCTATTTTTCTAGTTTTTTCACTTGTCAGACCTTTCCAACTGAAGTTTACAGAAATGAGAGCCTGTTAAACCCTCATCTGGAGTGAATAGCCTTATATCTTTCAATTTTGTTTCTTAAATAAGTGAAAAGTACAGTATGGTTGCATCTTTCCTTTCTTTGCCATAAATTATTTGACTGAGCTCCCGAGTATCTCAAAAAGAAGAAAGTTTTCTATTCCTCACATGATTCTCATGACTTCCATTCAAACTAATTCCACAGGATGGTTCTTTATGTTTAGGTACCAATACTGGGCATTGCTCCAAGTTCAGCATCAATTCCAAACACAGAGTTAGAGCAACCTCCCTTTCTATTTTAGCATACTCTTCCTCTAGTCACTGACTGTATTTGAGGTTGTAACCCAGAATTAAGTGATTTTTCTCAGTGGTGGCCATATTTAGGATCAAAGTGCTTATTTTTGGTTAGGATACAGAATCATAGAATAGTTTGGGTTGGAAGGGATCTTAAAGATCATCGAGTTCCAACCCCCCTGCCATAGGCAGGGACACCTCCCACTACATCAGGCTGCTCAGTGCCTTGTCCAGCCTGGCCTTAAACATCTTCAGAGAGGGGGCATCCACATCCCCTTGGACAACCTGTTCCATTGTTTCACTACCCTCACCATAAAGAATTTCTTTCTTATATCTAGGCTGAATCTTCCCTCTTCCAATTCACATCAATTCTTCCTAGTCCTTCCATCACATTATGCTGTATTTTTGTCACTAAGTTTGTTAATAAAATAAAAAAATAGATAAATCAGGGACTACCAAATCAATATTATAAAGAGAACTAAATATATTAATTCTCTATTTTTTCCTTTTTAACTAAACTTGAAATTTTACCATAAAAAGCACTGGTTTAGCTTGATGCAATCCCCTGATTGGCATTAATTATATTAACTTCCTTTAATTCATTAATCAAGTCCTGTATCAGTCAGCTATTTTGCTTTGGATCAATGTCATTGTGGCAGGCCTGTAATTACCCAGGTTGTCTTATTTGCCCTTTTAAAATATTGGTCCAACATTAGCTGTCATTCAGCTCCCTGTGATGTCCCTGGTGTTTCACAAAGTATTGAAAATCAGCATTGATGTCCCAGGGAGTTGCTTGGCAAGCTGTCTCTGAAATCCTTAAATGGAAGTTATCTGGACATGCTGATGTTTGCTTTTAGAAACTATCTTTTTGAGCTACTATTAGAAGTATTTTGTCAGCAGCAGCAGCTGAACATACTGCTAGGAACTACTCATTAATATATTTTTGAAATATTTTGTGAAGCATTGCTGTTATTGATTTTTAATTCTTTTTCTGCTACAGACCTTTTCTTAATTTTTCTATGGAAGGGACCTTAAAGATCATCAAGTTCCAACCCCCCTGCCATAGGCAGGGACATCTTCCACTGCATCAGGCTGCTCAGTGCCTTGTCCTGCCTGGTCTTGAACACCTCCAGAGATGGGACATCCACAACCTCTCTGGGCAACCTCTTCCAGTGCTTCACCACCCTCACTGTAAAGAATTTCTTTCTTATATATAGCCTGAATCTACCCTCTTCTGATTTTCTGATTCCTAGTGTCACTTCCTCACAGAATCCAAGAAAACTCTGTCCCAGTGTTTCATGTTCATTTGCCATGAAAATCAATGTAACATCCCAATCTTAACTCTTGAGCTGTGGAGTCAGAGGACAAGAATGAAAGAGGATGTAGTTTTGAGGTAAACATTGTGTTTATGGTGTTACAGTCTCACCTGGAGGCCATAAATAAGACTTAGTCTTTATGGTTTCAGCATCATATAACATACATTCAAACAAAAGTGACTTCTACTCAGCTCTAGTGAGACCCCACCTGGAGCATTTTGTCCAGTTCTGGAGTCCTCAACATAAGAAAGACAATGATCTGTTGGAGCGGGTCCAGAGGAGGGCCACAGAGATGATCAAAGGGCTGGAGCAGCTGCCCTATGAAGACAGGCTGAAGGAGTTGGGGTTGTTCAGCCTGGAGAAGAAAAGGCTCAGGGGGGACTTCAGAGTAACTTCTCAATACCTGAAGGGGGCTACAGAAAGGCAGGGGAAGGACTTTTTAATCAGATATGTTAAAGTAGAACTAGAAATAATGGATGTAAATTGGAAGGGGGTAGATTTAGACTAGGCATAGGAAAGAAATTCTTTGGAGTGAGGGTGGTGAAACAGTGGAAGAGGTTGCCCAGAGAGGTTGTGGATGTCCCATCTCTGGAGGTGTTCAAGACCAGGCTGGACAAGGCACTGAGCAGCCTGATGTAGTGGGAGGTGTCCCTGCCTATGGCAAGGGAGTTGGATAGAGATGATCTTAAAAGTCCCTTCCAACCTGAATTATTCTATGATTCTATTATTCTATGATTCTATGATTCTAATAGAGCTGAAAAGGGGACACAAAGTGCCCAGTGACACAACAGTTTTAGTTATATAATGGCAAGGACAAAATGTTCATCTGACAGCCTTCTTTGATGTGTTGCACAAGCCTTGTAGCATGGCTGGAAGATAAATGTTACCCACAAACTCTTTGACCTACTGATGTCTGTTTAACCTGATGTTCACTCCCTGTGTAAGGAAAACATCAGAAAAGCAAATATTTCAGTTAAATTCTCCAGGATAAAAAAAAAAAAAAGCCTCTTTAAGGCTGAGTAATGAGCAATAAAGGTGATAGAGGGGATGCTTGATGGGCTCACAGGCTTTGTGCCATGAACAGCTCCATTGTCCATTGTACCCATTTCTCTTAACACCACTTCTGGTGCTCTGAAGCTTCAGGTCTCCTTGCTGGTGGGGTCCCACGATGAGTAAACACCATCAAGCTGCTGCTCAGTAGTGGTAAGATCAGGAGAGGCTTCCTGCACTGCTGCTGTGGCTGATGGCCTGGAAAAGGAATGCTTTTGAAATGGGCTGCAGCCTTTGCTGCTCCACTTGATTGTTTCCATCTCTGTATCAATCCCCAATTCACACAGCATGGGCTTGCTGTGGGTGAAGGTGAGCATCTGTCTGAAAAACAGTGCAAGCAAAATCTTGTACCATGTTTTATACCATCTGTATTTCGGTTTCTGTGTTTTAGTTTCTAAAACAAGTTGAGTGCACCTCTTTTCAGACAGGTTACAGCCATCCTTTATCACTCTGTGGCAGTAACTTCCTTGCTATGTTTGCCCAGATGGATTGACAGGGTTTTATTCACTCTCTTTTCCCAGCCACAACTTGTCAAGGCTGTGAGTCACATTCAGTTAAAGGTAAACCTAAGAAGCCACCACATTCTATTGCTCAGCTTGCAACATAATTCTTTTATGCACCACTGTAAAATGTTTGCTTAAAACATGGTAAAAAAACCCTCATATTTTACCAGAAATATGTACTGAAGGATATTGAGCTATTG